>BLFK01000489.1:970519-988765 GCA_014634185.1 Astreopora myriophthalma
GCGAAATAAAGTTTCTGGGAACATTGCGGTTATGTAATTGCAGTATCCATTTTCATGGGTTTGCTGTTCATTGTAAAATTCTCTTCGATGTTTTGAATTCCTGCTCGTGATAGAACGTAGGTAGTGGTGATCTCCACAGGTACAAACATGCAAGGAAAGGGATGCGCGAAGTTGGCGCGATTGATGAACCACAGGGGGACTTAGATCTCGTTAGCTGGGACTATATTTGTGAAAGGCCGTAAATGTTTGCAACAAACAACATCGAGTTAGCGTGAACTTTTCTATCAAGTCTTTTGCCACAGTTGATTTACTAACGTTAGTGAACAATATCCCAATGACTTTGATTGCGTGTAATGATTAGGTTGATGTTTCCGTTATATTTTTGTCACAACGTCGATTGTGACGTCGCGTCAGTGTTAACACTTTTTTTAAAGCGTGTGTGGAAATCAGAGCAAAGAGGAAATTACTCACTGTTTTTTTACAAAAAAGCAGTGAACCATTGCCAGCCTTGCCAGATATCTCTTTCATCTCATCATATACAATTAGGCATCTATAAGCGTAAGGCTTATGTCTTCTTAAGATATATTGTCAACTTAAAATGTGACCAATGCACTACAAGGCAATTGTTAGCCAATTTTTGGAGGCGTTCCTGATTGAAGGGCCTCTTAGCCTAGCGCAGTAGAGCGCGTGTGTGTGTTTATCTGTGAGTGACAAATCTACCATAAATGTTTGCTGATAGAACGTACATGATGCATTTTCTTATGCAGAAGGCGAATCCTTCGTTTGTTTGGCAAACTCCTTTTGTAAATGCCATTCTTTGTCCATTAGACAAAATCCATTAGCGTTCAGAAAACATTTGTCAGTCTGCAGTAAAAAGGGGTCAAGGTTATTAAAGAAAGAATTCATGATTTAAAAATGGGCGTGATAAACGTCTTTCCCTCAGGAGTGCTTTAAAATCCTTGATCTTTCTTGGACGCCTTGTGGATTCATCAGTTCTCTGTTCCGTCGAAGTGTCTCCTTGCTCTTCGCTCTCTCTAACGTTTCCCATAGACTCGACAGTGAATGAGTTATATGTTATTACATTAAGTGATCTGGTTTACTCTATTCAGTCACTTTAGGGTTTGTTTGCTTTTCATTCTCGCGGGCCATTTCTGTGGCTTCCTGCTTGTTGACTGAAAAATTGCAGCAGAGTGAAGTTCGTAAGTTCACCGAGACTGATTTACAACAAAATAAGCATGTTATTTTTTTGGAATTCGTAACGCGAGGGAACGGATGCGTAACATTTGCGCCCAAAGCTATGAGCATATGATGACCGTAATTGCGACAAATGGGAGTCACTCAAGGTATCAAAACATAGGAGAACGGTGGTACTTGGGAGTTTTTATTGGACTCCAAAAATCAGTTACCCATTTCAATGAATTTTGTTCCTTAAATGTACCTCCTTATGAATTATGTAGCCAAGTGCTGTCGAAATGTAAAATAAATTTCCTCCCTTAAAATGGTTGTTAATTTGAATTCTAGACCACAAATTTTGAAAGTCAGAATAATTATGAGATTTCAAAAAGTGCGCGTTAAAGGGTCACGGAAAGGGAAAAATACTCTCCCTCGTCTGGCCTTGTGGCCTGGTCAGTCTATCTCAGGGGAAATATTCCTCTTGATCTATTTATTTGTGCCTAAAATTGGCAATAAAGTTCGTATTCCTGTGCTAATTTGCTTTAAGGAGCACTTCAGCATGAAGTTATTGAGCTCAGTGGAGCGAGAACGGAAAGGACATGTCAACTTTGGCCCAATATTAGCCACGCTACATTAGTTTTGAAAGGGAAATGACGCCGTCTCGTCCTCGATATCCTAAGCGTGATTAACGCTTATTGAGCTAATGGATGTGTTTTTCAAAAGAAAGTTATGTTTCGTGTCCTGGGGCTGTTGCAGAGATAGCATTTTTGTCAAGAATACATTAACAACTTTGATTTACGGCACGAAAGCCCAAAAAAGTCACGCGAACTTGGACCGTGATTTTTCGTTCTCAACACGGAGAATTGGTTGCCTTGTTAATTAATGAGTCAGTCTCTCTGCCCGGATACGTGTAGGAAAGAATTCGTGGGACTAAAGGAAGGAAATAAGCGGTTGTGATCGTTGACCCTGTCGTGGACGTCGACACGTGCTCACTTCGATTCTTCTATTAACAGCTTTTTTTCCCGTGCTTTCTCTCACGCTGTTAGTTGTGGTTATTTTTATCGACGGAGGAGCCAAGCCGAAGCCTCTCGGTCCCCGTTGGCCTCAGTTTTTTTTATTGTCAGTCGAAAGTGAACACTCACGAAACAGAGTAGAGCCTTAGTTCGATGTGTATACACAGTACAATGGCAGATAGCCATCTTGACGACAAGTAGGTGGACAGGGAGGAGTCAGTTACTTTGGAGACAAAGATCGATTGCATTGATAACAAGATTCAGATCATATAATCCGAAGTGTGCTTAACAAGAAGTGCAGAAAGAAGTGAGGCAAAAAATGGCCGTAAAGAATTGTTTACTGCTTTGAAACCACTTTTATTAAATTATTGGTTCAAGAGGAATCGTCGGGTCTCGTAGTGCTGTGTGGTTTTTTTGTTCGAAAAATATATATTTTTTTTGTTCACTTCAAGTTATTTTCATGACCTCAACAATCATAGACATTTTTTATTCTACGTTTGAATCACTGCTCCACAGTCTCCTGGATGTTTTGACTAAGAGAGGATTTTACTTGGTGGATTTGCCATCAATTATTGTGGTTTCGCGCAAGGAGTGGCAAAAAATTAACACTGAAAAAAAAAAAAGTTGTTTTGGGTATAAATTGTGAAGCCATTGCTGGCTTTTGGCATTTTCTTTTTTTATTTTACCGAGGCCTGTTTCTCATCAGTTTTGTTTATCCTTACCAAATGACTCCGGATGAACAGACAATTCTGTAGTAACGGCTTATCTGACCCCTGCCAAACTACTTAAAGACCCTTTAAGGGGGTTTGGTACGACTCGACTTCCTGCGTCGACAAACAAAGGACAGGCAAGAGTCTTGTGTTGGTGTAAGAGAACACCCAGTTGAGCTTATTGCGCGCCAACAATGTCTTCTTAAGAGCTGACTGCGCCAAAATTGATTAGGCTTTAATTGCAATTCTTTGTCCTCAATTACCGTACCGTTTCCAAACTGGGAACCCCATGTCTTTCTGAATTACTACTTCGTCTTTTTACGACCGCTCTCATAATCTTGGTGGGAAAAGAAAAATCGTCGTCCATTTCTGCGATGTTCATTGTTTACCATTAGTAAAGGGAATTTTTGACAGTCATCAGGTCTGGTCGTTGGCTCGTTGCATTGCTAAATACCGCGGTTTGCGAATGCCTGTGGATTTTGCCAGTTTCTTGACACTCGTATGCTTCTTTTTGTTTAGTAATTGTCCATTTCTGTCCATACCCGCGACAAATTCTATGCTTAGTTTATCAGTGATTTTCCAAACAAAATCGTATTGTGTGTTTATAATTGAAACCCTGTTCTTATCACAATACCAAGGAGTTTGTTTCTTGGAGGTCTTAAAGCGGGGGAATTGCACTCGTAGTTTTAACACATGTATGGAAGCAATAGTTACAGTAATCTACTCGATTCTGGTGCATATACCCAAGACATAATTGACAGGTGAATTGGCATGAAGGGTTTTGGCGATAGCTTGGTACGCCGATACCAAGTAGCTTCGATGGGGATTATCTTCTTGTGGGAGTTGACGAATAATATTTCTTGTGCGAGACAAAAGAAAATGTTTTGTTTGAAAACAGAGCCAGACTTCATCCACAGCAGAATATAATAATCCCTGACAGCTTATTTCAATTATAATTAATGTGAAATTTTTGTGTAACTGTTCTTTTTAGAACAATTTGAGGAATAAGTGTCCACTTGTTTATTGAATTTCACCCGGAATCTGTCGTGTGCTCTCTCTTTTTTCTGCGGTTCATTAAAGTTTTTCCATTTGCTCAATTCTAGCGACATAGGTTGTCCTATCATTCAGTGTTTTCTCTCGCGGTTGTTTTTAAAGCTTGATTTGATAATGATCTTTTGGAATATATTTTGTCTTCTCCATTAATAGAGAGTAGTCCTCCCCAAGACGACAAGTAGGTCAACCTCTGTGCATTTGCATACGCGAAAAGTGCAATTCAAACGAAGCATCAATGGAAGGTTTGGCGCAGCATCGAAGAACAGAGAGTATTATAAAACGCTGTATTTACCAGGCTGTAGCCAGCTTAAATTGGCTGTGGCCTGAGTGAGATTTTTAGAAGACCACATCAGCGCATCCCAAACTTTGTGGTATTAATCGGCGCGCCCCTTCGCTGTAAGTAATCACACATGAGCCAAGACTAGTCAACCTCAAAGCAATAAAAGGAAATAGCTTTCTTCCAAATGTATATTTACAAACCGCAATATCGGAAAGGGTCGCTCAATAGCTGCAGTTTTAGCCTGCTACCGGATGAGAAATAGACGTTCCTAATCCACGTACACGAAATATCTAGTACTGCCTACTGACCAGTAGCACACGAGAGTATCGCTCTGTGTATTCCATTTTACTGGAAACGATTTTGGAATTACAAAGAACTAATAGTACCGAAGCAGGGTATTATCCATTAACTTTCACTGGATTGTTGAGGACTAGAATCGGAGAAACCTTGTGTAGCATATTCAAAAACCGTTCGTATTGAAATGCGCCGCTCCATGAGCTTCATCTGAGTAGACAACTTGAGCTAGACCACAATGACAGAAACCCTCGCTTCTGGCCTTGAAATGCGGCTACGCAAAGCGTAATTCTATAAAACATGTACACGGTGATTCATTGTATCCTTTCCTATTGTATCTCTATTGAATTTTCGGTTTATCTATCGCGTATCGTTTAGGAGTTCCTGAATGAGTCCGTCGTCAAAGTGTGGCCAGCTTCACGAAGTAAAGAAGCTACATAAACCGCCGGTTTATGTGCTCAGCTGTCTGAGAGCACCCTTGATCGATAGAAAGATGTATGTGCTTTGTTCGGTGCTTGCAATTTCTAAGTAGTGTCAGAATAATGCGTAGTTGTATTATGGTTTGTATAACTTAAGCAAGTGAAAACACCCTTCGACCCTATAAACGTTCTTAAGAGACTTTTTGATCGTGTCACAATGACGCATAGTTCGAACTTATCAACCCAAATACCGAATCTTCGCCAAGTGTTCTCGAACATACTCTAGCGATAGAACGATTTGACGTTTTCTTTTGGCACCTAATACTTCACGAACACATTTGTTGCCACATCACGCCATGTCGTGCATAAAACTCGTCTTTTCCAATCCATCTTTCATTCATGGTTTGACTATTTGACGTTGTGACATCGTTCAAACTCCTTTTAATTTACATCTCAGAATGCAAAGTTTTGTCAGTCATGTATCGCCCATGTTATTGGACCTCCTGAAAAATCGAGGCCTCTCTTTCCTTTACTCGAGAGGCATAATTTAATAAGCGTGGCACAAAGACACAAGGACCTTATTAATACTTGAAGTTCCATTTAGAAGTGCGGGGCAGGTGCGATGTTTATAGCGTTTGTTTGTTCCTGATAAGTTGAATCACTCCAACCTCTTCTTATATTCATCATGACGGACCCGCGTTGCCTTTGAAAACAACCACAAGATTAAACACCCCGCAAGTCAAACCAATTTGATCTTTTTTTCTTGTCTTTTTTTTTTTTTTTTTGCGATATTGGTCTTGAGCGAAACGACAACTCTGCAATCTTTTGACGCTTGGCTTGGCACTTTGTCATCGTTTTCGACGAGCCCATGCTTTCAAGAAATGGTAGTTACAAAGCAATGCTGTCTGAAGGAGATCACCGGTATCTATAATGATTAATTTCAACTTACAGGCGCTAGATATAGTCAGTAGGCAAGACCTTCAGGGATGATTTATCACTGATAAATGATATTACGTTTTCGCAAACGACTGACAGCAAGCAGTATAATCAACGTGAGTTGATTTGGTCACTTTTAACATATCTTCAAAGCCACGTTCTTCAAAGGAGAAAAAGTCTTTTCGTTTTAAAAACTGGGCGCAGTAACTTCTATGCGCTTCACAATGTCTCGGGTTGCGTTCTCGACGTTTCTCTAAGTTTTTATTTTCTTAGCGTTTTGTACTAGTCGACTTTTCGATTTTCCTTTCTCTTACTACTACATTATGGCGACCTTTAGTCTCATACTATGTAGAAATCGTGGAATTACAGGTGTGAGATAAAAAGAAAATAAACTCAATCCTCTTTTGTTTTAAAACGAAAAGAAAAAGCAAGACACGGATTGCGGGAAAAATTTGCATGTCTTTACGAACATGCCTTTGGTTGCGCATATGTCCCTTTCGTTTTGAGGTGAGTGGCTTCGTCACTTAGACGTTTTTGTGTGTGTGGTTTTAGAATCAGGGTTTTCCACTCACTCGTGTTGTTTACTTTGAAATCGCGTGACGTTCAGCCAGCTAGCGTGCACTGAAGTCTCTGAAAAGCCGATATAGCCAGTCGCCTTTATGTCACTTTAGTGAGTACGTTGTTTACTGACGATTGCGCAGTGGTTCGTGACTCGCTCAGTGTAATGAGCACGCTTGGACCTAAATGGTCGTGTGCAGATTTTAGGCGCATTTTTTGCATCCAGTATACTTTTTGCGTTATTCGAACTTGAATTTGTTTTGTTGTTTTTTTTTACGTGTACTCGTGCGTTCTTTGTTTGGCAGTTTGCGTGGAACTCAGTGTTTGGGTTTAATACCGAAATGATATGATTTTTATTTCTTTCAGCCTTTATTTGCTAAAGGGCGTAGTTCGTTGGTCAGGGTGCTCTATACATATTTAAACTGTTTTGTTTTCTTCTTATGTCTGACACTCTAAGCGATGTAAATTAAAGAAAGTGAGATTCTGCATTCAAGGCTAAATCGCACCATGGTTTTAACAACCAAGCTCCAAAGGTTATTAATATTTTTTTAAGAAACGCCGACTTTTTAGTGCTACTTTCCCCATTTCCCCTCAGTGGCAGTTTCCTTACTTAAATGCAATTGAAACTGTAAAACTGCATAATCTTGAACTGTTAGGGCGACGCTGAGTTTCGAGAGCAGAGGTTTTACTCAGTTTTTGGACGAGACTCTCTAAAACAGTTACAATGGTAACACGGTAGCTTTTATGATAAAACTGTTTCCCCGTGGGCGTCAATTTTAATCACATTCCTCGACGCCTTTCACTTGACTGAGTTTGTCTCCAGTTATAAGTCGAGGTCAATGCGTTTGGCGCCTTTTAAAACTTACCTGTATGGAAATTGGGTTTTGGGCATACCAGAAACCTCACTCTTAAATGCTAACCAAAGGGTCACCTCATACCTAAGTAGCAGGGTTTTTCAATTAGCTTGCTTAAATTTGAATTGTTCGCTTTTTCGATCTCCATAATCTGTTATAAAATACCTTATACCTTGTACGTTATACCTACATTTCTTTGGAAGAGAATTCTTTGCCTGACATGGTTTTTGACCAACAATTGGCGATATATTTTTAGATCGATGGCTGCCCAGGTAGTAAGCTCAAGAATTTATTTTTTGTTCAAAGAGCTCAATTCTCGGGATTACGAAATGGGATTGGTGATTTTAATCTCCTTATAGTTAATTTTTTTGTGTTTTCGGAGTTAATGCACCATGCATTCCCTCCATCATTGTTTCACACTTCAGATGACTGACTTCACTGACTTTCACGTGCCATTCACGGAAATTGTGAACCAAGGTCAAATGATGGGAAGTTGGCCAAGTCGTTTTCAGCCTGCTTTGGGAGTAAGATGAATCGCTGAGGTCCAAAAACACGCAACTGAGAACGACGCCAATATCCCGCTGAGCTAGGAAGCTTAGTCAATAAACCAACTAAATGATATTAAATGATGGAAAGAGGCAAAGGTGTCGAACCTTTGACAGACCAGACTGCACCAGATCTATCACGCTGCGCTAAAATTTGACCCGAATAGATAAAGGGAAAATGGGGGGCCGGTTAACTACTATGCACAAGGTATACTGGATATTTCCCCCTTGCAGTTTAGACCCGAACCGATTCAGGCCGCGGTGGATCATGAATAACCAAGCTACAACTGAAACACCAGCAACGACATTTCACATTTTACAGGCCGGTTAATTAAAATGGTTTAAAATCCAGTCATAATTGAGTTTAAGAGCACGCGTTTTCTTGCACATGCCAGAGTTCGGTTCCCCCAGATGAAATTAACAAAAGTATACAAGCATGTCCTGGAGATGGAGATTGTCCCGGAACAGTAGTTGCTCACATGTAAAGCACACGAAAAAGTTGTATCTAATATCTGGACTTGTTCAGATTTCCTTTAGGATTACAGGCAACCTATAAATCAGAAATATTGAGAGGAATCTGACGCAACATGAACATTTTCGCATTTTCACAAAAAGCCGTGTTTTAACAAACCACGACTCGGTCAGCTCAAGCAACGAAAAGCTAGCGTAGTCCGATGTAAACAAGGGTTGAGATATCTGGTCTTGGAACGGTTCTCGTTACGCTAGGAAACTGTTGAATATTAAATAAGTACCTCTTTATTTTAAAGGCCCTCTTTCTCAACACAACCATATTGCTTTTTTAATGTAAGAGGGAGGGAGAGCTGAGACTGTAATTCGAGGCCTCTTCGCTATTATTTGAGGATGAATAGATCTCAAGCATTCTACCCACAAAATTCAGGAACGTTTACTGTTATAGCTTTAATAATGGCAAGTCAAGTGTTAGAAGATGGGTTTTAGTAAAGGTGTTATTCGTGCTTGTAGTGATTATCGTCAATTACAGTGAGACCTTCCGGAAATGTTACAGGTAGGCGTCCCAACGTGCACCATTGCAAGTTATTTCTCACCTTGCATGGCAATCATAAGCAGAAGGTTTGATTTAGACGTATAGAATTACCTTGCAGATGCAGCAATTAAAGCAAACGGCTCACTTGGTCTTCATTATGTAAGGCTGTTACATATAGACCACTGGTGTTCTCAATTGCTTGTCACTATAGCTTGATCCCTTTGGTAACCACTGGAGAAGCACCCACTGTATGGGTATCTCCATTTTGTAGGAACACTGCTTGGGGTCATAGAGTGACCAAATCCAATAACAATTTCATCGATTGATTTCTACTCGCGACCTCAGGCGTGATGATCTCGTAAAAAGCTTCCGTTTTGTTAAGCAAGAAGGTACACTTGGACAATTTCAATCTTCGGTTTGTTTTCAGCTTTAAACAAGATTTTGTGAAAGTTAAGAAACCGCCAAAAATCTGAATTGTTGCACCTTATAAAAATAAAGTGGGCATTGTATGAGTCTGGTGTTCGTCTCTTTTTCTTTTGAATATCGGTGCAAATCGTGTTTGCACATACTTTGGCTCACTTTTACTTTGATGTCAAAACGATGTGGAATGGTTGATCGGTCAAACTTAAGAGGACATCATTTCTAAAGATTATTCTGTAATTGTCACTTTCTTAGCTAGGAATTTGCTGATGATTATAGTTGCTGCTTCCGAAATCACCCTTCCAGTCATGACTCCTCAATCAATTTTCTTTGGGCACACTTACTGGTGCTCGCTTTTAGCGTGATGTCAAAGGGCAAAAATAAGGATTGTTAACGAAATACATACGGAAATGCCAGTTCTAAGGATTTTGTCTAGATATCGCAACTTGCAATGTACTTGCGAATGTTATGAAAATCACAAGTACTATTCCGCCATAGCTCTCGTAATACGTCCATCAATTAGAGAGCGATGAGCAAAAATAAAGTAGGACTAATTTGTGAGGATCTGTTTGTGTCTAGATTTCTAGCCTTTTAGTTTCTGGAGAATGTTTTCCTACTTTTATAAGCACTCCTGTAGCTATTTCCCGCCTTAATTTCAACTCATAAGGACAAGTAAGCTCTGGCCTTAAGTTTTGATTTGATAGAGTATCGGGAACAATCAGCAAAAAAAAAATCAAGCAAACAAACAAACAAATAGTAAAACAGGTAGCGTTCGACGTTCGCAACTGTCTGAATTACTGGGTTTGTAATTGCTGGTGCATTCTTTCACGAGCACTCTTAATTCCAACCCTTGCTCGACTTCAGGGCTCAGAGGACGTAATTCCTTTACACTTCTTAAGTTTTGATATCGTTGAGGAAGGGGAACCATAAGCAGAAATGTTGGAAAACAGTAAGCGCGCGCGCGATCTTAGCTCGAGGGATTCTCTTGTCATTTAATCTATATATGTGTACATGTGTATAGTAGTTTGTAATTTACTGCTAAACATTCCGCTACAGTTTAAGGAGTCTTCGAGCTTTTTGGTGTAAACAGTTTCGAACAGTGTAAAATTCTACACAGCCCGATTTTAGATAGGGCATAGACAACGATGAAACGTTTGAGTGAGCTTTCCTATGCACTATCCTGATTTGCGAGCTTTTATTTTACTAGTGAGTACTGGTTTAGTTTGTTTTGTGAGGTCATTTCTTGCAACTGATCCTCCGAGCGTACTTCCTTGCCTCTCAAGTTTCTCAAAAACGAGGCTAACGTCCGACATCAAGGATATGTCGAATGATCCTTGTTTTGTTTTGTTTTTTTTTGTTCTGTTTTGTTTGTTTTTCTTTCCTTTCATGTAGTTCGCCCGCGACATTTTTTCAACTTTAAAAGTAAGAATACTTTTTTAATATATCAGTTTCAATATGTCAATATCATTATCAGGCAGCTGACATTGACACATTCTTCTGCTTGCTTTAAAGCCTTGATTTCACACAACACAGAGAAAGATCCAAGTACAGGCAAAATGCAATGAAATGTTAATAGATTTTTGGGCTTTTAATTTCTAGGGAATGTTTTTTTTTTTTAAGTACTCTGCTAGGTATTCTTCATTCATACTGTCATCACAAGCTCACGCATTTCTGAAAAATGAATTGAGGGTATGGCAGGCTGATATCAACCAGAGATGCTGGTTGCAGATCATGTTTAGTTCGACAGCTTTATCTTGTTCATGTTCATGTTTCCCGGAACTCAAAATTTATGTTTGGATGCCTTCTCTCTGCACTGATCTCCTCGTATATACGGTCTTTCAAGAGTTGGGACGAGCTCCTTGCCGGTGAGAGGAATTACGGTGCTTCATATCCCTGAGTCTTTGGACATGGGTGTCAAAATTATATTTGTTCGTCGATTTGACGTTAAGAATAAGAAACATCAAGATCTAAGTTTTTTTGGCTTATGTTTTTCTTAGGAAAACGACACCATCCGCATACGTACTGGTTTTCAAGGGTGGATGAAGATAACTACCGGATAAAATCTTTCTGAGACGCGTGCTACGCTCTCAGGGCGAATCTGTGATCTTTGTGGTGCCAATTAATTTAATAGCTCACACAGGTAGTGCACCCAAGTCCCAATTTTTTTTGTCTTTAAACTATGGCCAAGCTTTGCCTCCTTTTTTTACGTTGATTTACATCGCACTTTCAAGAGAGATACTACCGTAAAGTATTTTTCCGGTCAGCTCTTCTTCTTTTGTAATTTTAATCAAAATGAACCATGGCTGGTTTGCAGAGAATGGGCCCTCGCGTTATTGTGAACGTATCTGATGTTCCCTGTTTATTCATCAAAAGATTACTTAAACTGCATGCACGGAAGGAGCGAAAATATACATTAGTTGTTGTTTTTAACATATCGTGACTTACATGTCTTAATATCTTAAGATCTGAACATGATGTTGCAGTCCGAGGCACATCGGTAAACTGATCAGTTCTCGTGATCTTTATTGTCGACGCTCGAAATGTTACGTATTTATGATACACAAATCAGATCAATTGTTTTTGCAATGTTATGAGTTAGTTTCCCAGGAAAATTTTATTACATTTGCTTCAGTTCTTGTTATCTAAACGGGATATCTTTACAGATGGAATTTGTGGTTATTTTGGCGTAGCTTCAGTGATGGTTATTATCGGCTGCTTGTCCCTTATTTACTGTTTAAAAAAACAAGTGGAACAATCATGGTACCTCATGTGCTGCATATGCTGCCACGCAGGTGGTTTGCAAATATTGACCAGGATATACACTTAGGTGTATTTCCAAAAGGAAGATTGCAAGAAACACTCTTGCATCAATGATCGGTTCTCCACCCGATTTGGTCGCTGACAGGGGTCACAGAGCTCCAGTGTTTACATCAGTTACTTGTGTGATAAGAACTGGTTCCAAAGGGCTTAACGCGAGCCGCTTTTATATTAAGATTGTAGAAAACTAAACTTTTCACTATCAACATTCATCAGTGCATTCAAGAGTCGTCAAAACAGTATAGTCATCACTTGTGTATTTGTAGCCTTTTCTCAGTATGCTAACACTTTTATTTCCTTTTATTCCTAAGTCTTGGAACTCAGATCAATAGCTTATAAACACCCTTGGTATAATTATAATGTAGCGATAAGCCACTACAGTTCTCTTCAAGTCTAAAGTTTTCTTTGATATTTTTACCTCGTTTCATATGAATTCCTTCGAGGCATTTATAAATTGGATTTTATTTACTGTAAAAAGATGATCGATGGTAGTGCAATTGTCAATTGTCAGGTCTGGTGTCAAATTTCATTATTTTATCTTTTAAACTTGAACTTTGGTGTGTCATATTTTTGTCAAGGCAAACCAAGCTTTGAACCCAATGCAAATTACAACTTCACCAGTGGACCGTGCATCCGACATGTGTCACGTGCACCGTTCGGACGTTTTTCTGTGCACGTTTTCACAAGTACCCATGTGCTATGAAAGAACCGCCGGTTAGCCTTCAAATGGGACACTGAATGAAAAAAAATACCACTGGAAATTAGTCGCTGTGCTGTTGCTTAACTCGTCACACTTAAGATTTCATCCGCTAAATTAAAAGTGTGAACCACATACCATGCGGGTTCAGAGTGGCTTTATAACACATAGGAAAACGTATTAAAATCATGAAAGGTGCTAAAACGCATCATGGTTAACCTCAGCGACCATATCGTGTTGTTCCTTCGCTTCATAGAAACAAAATTGCATGTTAGTCGTCAGTTCTGAATTAGCCTGGAATTACAAAAATGCTGACTGGCCGCAACAACGCTCGCTTAACTGCCTCACTAAATCAACCATGGCTGCTTTTATTGCGACATATGACTGCATCATTTGCTGTGCCATTTGTGTGAACCTTCGCTCTCACAGTAGCAGTATTGGCTCCCATATCATTGAGTGTTGAGACTGAATAGTTGATATACAAGTTGAGAAAAATACGTCAGCGATGAAAAAAAATCTTGCATTTTATATCATTCGTAAGTCAGATTTATTCAAACAAATGGTGGCCCCGTTACAACTGATTAAACTTGGGAACGAGAACAATTTTAATGACGAGGCATTAATAATACTGTAGACCACTCATTTCCGGAAGTAATAAAGCCAACTAATATATTTCCCCTGTTGATATTGGCAACAAGATGTATATAGTTTGGAGGACTGAATTTGGATCACAAATCACTGAGGATGTGGGAAGGTTGTTACACATGATTTGTGTTAGGGAGATCACGACATATGTTTGACGTTGAAATACAGCAACATTTAATATCGAACTCTACCGTTCACAGGATATGTGGGAGTACCTGTGAAGCGAATTCCTTATTTTCCGTTTTCTTTTTTGAGGCATTTTGATTTAGGAAATGTGGCATTGCTCAAGTTATTTAAAGGATAAGCTAATGTCTGAAATTGCCATTTCATTTTGCCCTGCCAAACCGCACCTATAATCAGCACTATACTGAGTGAGTGAGTGAGTGCACGATAGTATTGTTTACAAGGACGTGCACTTCTTTAAAACCAGAGGAACAATCTGATTAAGGGAAGTATAGTCCAGCAATTAGCTACATTTGTAATGAGTCATCTGATGTTTTGCAATTAAAGAACACCGTTACGGTTCCGCACAAAACAACAACTTCCTCCTTGAATGCAACTTCGGCTTTGAAACTCGTTTTTCAGACTCTTTCGTGACACCTCTTCAGTCAGAGAACCACGCATATTAGATCAGGAAAGTCTCCATTAGTGTAGCGTTCCATGAAACTATGAGCTATATCTTTTTGTCTCGTGATGATAAATCCCAAAACTGAGAAAAACAGTTTTCCGTGACTCGTGGTTCTCGCGTGTTTTTTTCTGTAGCCTATGACGTCAATACTGCCGCCACACCGGACCTGGCTGCTGCAGTATTGGTCTGTTTAAACGAAATTAGCTCCTGACGTTTGTAACCGCTCGTGACAGTTTCCTTTTTGAGTCATTAATCCCATGCGCAAATCAGTTAGAACATCACGAAACCTCGTTCTTTCTCATTGTCTTATGTTGTACAACAGAAAGAGGCAGGTTGCCAACATTTCACACAAATGCACCCTTTTATCATCTTTGTTCAGTATTGCAGAGAGCTCCGTAAAAGCAAACACGAACAAGAATATGCATGTTACAGATCTGGGCTTGCCGTGACTGGCAGCAGGCTTCAAGCTAAATTCTTTTCATTCCTTTTCGCAATGAAAATATGTACACACTTCCCTAAATTGCTGTTTGGTTATTATTTATAGATTATTTAGATGGCAAGAAAAATGAAGAAGCAATCAGTTGAATGATATTTATTGTGTTTCTGGAACTGGATTTCTTGTCATTCAATTTTTCACGAGTCATTTGTTCATATTTGCGGTGTATCACATGTGAACTTTAGAACTGTAACTTTTTCAGCCCGTCAGCTCGCGTGGCAACATTCTTTCATAATCCGCTTTTACTTTGTCATCAGCAGTGAACTATTGTCTCTTTAGGTTTGCCACCTAAGTTAAGGGCACATTCAATGCAATTTTCGTAAAAGCATTTTGGTATGAGAGCGTTAAAAAATGCGATTAGCCAAAACGTTAAGATTGTCTTTAGGCTGAAATTGGGAAATGGCTTTCGTGCTATGAAGATTAGTTCAAATAACCCCAAATTGCTCAAATAACACACATGTGTTGTGCAACAAGATGCATTGCATAGGAATTTAGTATTCTAACTTTGATTTGCTTAAATACTTATCATGAGAGTTTGATAACCACAAAGTGAAAACTTTCAGTTCCGGCTGAGAATAAGCGAAAAGTTAGACTTTCTTATTGAGAGTATGAGTGACTGATAAATGAAAGCAGTGAGAGCAGAATGCGCGTTATCAAGGCGTCAGATTGTTTAGTCCGGTTCTTTGTCAATTAAATTCTATTATTCACCGTGTCACGGGGGATTAGGTCTTTCTCTGCCGTTTTGTGAGCTGTTTTGAAACGTAATCACGTAATTCGAAATCGGCCAATCAATTGCTTTGTTGAAGTTCCTCTAAAAATCATAGCCCAAGAGAAGGTACCCGACTACTTGCAGTTGAATGAACTGGAAAACAAGGAACCCAAATAGATTGGCCACACACAATTGAGTGAAGATGAGCGATCTTTCTCAACTCGGGAAAAGTATAGAAGTTCAGTTCCAAGCACAAGAGTTTAACGCACAAGAAAGATCCTACCTCCTCGCCCGCAACGCCCTGCCTGCGCTTAACATGCTTCTTTATGAAAATTTCAGTTAAATCTGTTATATTTTATCAACTTGAATGAGATCACTATGAAACTTCCCTTCTTTCTTTCCTATTCATGTAATCTAACACTTTGGGATTTCTGCGTTACCGGCCGTGGTGGACACCTGTGGCTATCTGATGAAACCCACATAGAAACTGCAATTGATTGTTGAAAGAAAGTTAACAGAACATTGTACATTAGACTGACATGTTTGGAGATGGTATAGCCGGAGTGGTTCTCGAATTACTGTCGAAAGTAATTACGCCAATGTCATTGCTACGCTTAGTGATTGGCTTAAAAATCTCGCGCCAGTTTATCAACCAATGAGAAAGAAAACCAAAACCAATCGCGACTTGCGCGCGCGATTTTTCCCGCGCTTTGAGCAAGTTACACGGAATTGCCACGAATTTTGATTGGCTCATTGCGCTTTTTGCACCTGCTGTGATTGGTTGGAGTAATTACTTTAATATTGGTTTTACGACACACAACTGAAAACCGCTCTAACATGCGGTATGGGTATACGCATATGCCATACTTCAGTGAAGATTTTCAAAGCATAACTTTATGATCCACAAGGTCAAAATGAGCGCTTAAGGTTCTGTAAACAGGGTCTTGCACTGCGAATAAGTTGAAGTCCAGAACGCAGTGGGCTCAGGCTCAGAGTTGTTCACTTTACACATCATGCAAAACCATGAGGCCGCTTGTCGTACTGGCGTACAATTCTTGAAAGCCCCAAAACTTTTTGGGCGTCTTTCTGGTGCCGTCATTTCTTCTGTATCTTCGAAAGGAAGACGTCCTAGGCATGAAATCTCGCAATTACTTTGCTTGTTCTTGTCTTAAAATATAAACAAAAACAAAAAAAAACTGCTTTTCGGATTTATCAAAGAAAATTGTTAAAAATTGCTTTTCGGGCCCGAACATTTTTCGGAACTTTCCATTGAAACAGGCTCCTGCATGGACACGAGTGCACTCTTCTTTACAAATAATTGTGTCTTGATGTTCCGTCTATGCTTTTCTCAAACACTACCCCTGATCTCGCTTCAGTGAGGTTCTGTTAAAATTGCTGGAAAACAACTATTGTTAGAGTTTACCGGAAATGTTCAAGAATTGAATATTGCTTAACATTATTAACTTCGCCAAGGATCAGAGCCTCTGGCAGTGTGACTTTAACGTTGACATTCTTCGACGTTCTTCAACTTCCCACAGAATCAAGTAAGAACAAGTGTTGTGAGACGGGTCTTACGGTTTATCGTTTTGTTTTATCAGACGCCATATGCATTGCAAAGACAGCACTTTTTCGTCAGCTATTTAAAAGAACCTGGGTGTTGGACCGGTCAGGGATTTGAACCCACGACCTTCCTGCACGGTAGTTTGGTGCTCTAACAACTGAGCTAACCGGTCGACGGTTTAAGTATGAATGAAAGCAACGCAGGTCGAGTCCTCAAGTGAGAGAAAGAGTGCCTGTTTTTTGGGATACCAAGTTCTTTTCCTAGCCAAAAGTGGGAGAGTGGTGGAGTTAAACGGTCCCACTTTTTGGGCTCCTGCGAAAACTAAAAGCTGAATAGGAACCCAAGAGTAAATGGGCGAAACTTTTTGCAATAAATTCGTGAGGACGATGGAATCACCCAAATTTCGAAGTATCGTTATTTAAGTATTGAATTTTTGCTCATAAGTGTTTTGCATTTTGAAAGAAGAAGGAACAAGTTTCACAACCCAAGAAATTTTGCCCACGTGTAAACATATAGCATGTACAGCGAACTAACTAGTCCCACGTAGCCTTAGCACAGTACAGGTCCGGATTGTTTACCTTTAACAATAGTAGTGCTAATCAAATTGTTTCAAATGTCAATGGCCGAGCAACTAGTTGGGGACACTACGAATCAAACCAGGCGAAACTGAAAAATCTTTCGGAGCAGCCAAAAGAAACAAGGATCATGTTTACAAATACATGACTTCTATGATTTATTTACTCCAACCACGAGATGCTGCTATCTGACTAGATAGTTAATTGTTGAGACTTTATCATAGAAAAGAAAAAAAATATGACAAAAATATGACCCTTAATTCTGGTTATCCCTGCGGTGGAAAGAACACAGATCCTAAGTACTTTTCCTTATCCGTCTTTCTTTATCCGTCCTTATAGAACTGTACAAAAAAGAAACAAACTAACCCTGGTTGAACTACTTTCTTTCCAAAGATTCACAAAACGAGGGACACTATTTATCCAAAATTTTTGGCTAGAATTTTTTTTTTAAATTGCCGTTTTCTGAATGGAACGATAATTTCCACTTAAGTGAACCGTTTTCATTCCATGCCCGTTCGGGACGAGTTACCCGGAAATTTTGGCTAAATGGATCGCGCCACTGCATGAAACAACTACCTCACTGAAATGAAATGCCAAATGGAACAGAAAATTGCCGGTGATTGGGATACTTGCGAACAAAGGACAACCTCGAGAGGCTGACCAAAGTTTGGGAAATGAGCGTTGTCGAAATTATTGTTCCAGTTACTCTGCACGAAAATTCCGAAATTTTTGCCCAAACGGGTAGCGCCCGAGGGTTATAGGTGTTCAGATGTAGAAATTACGCGAAAGGCTTGTGACAGGTTCTGTTTTCAGCAAGTTTGTGTTTTCCTGATAGAACAGCTGGGGGGGGGGGGGGGGGG
>BLFK01000489.1:998684-1010699 GCA_014634185.1 Astreopora myriophthalma
ATGTGTTCTAGGGACCTAGACAAACAGAGATCATTTCCCTATCTAGGAAGCACGATTTCAGCTGCTGGCCAATCAGATGAAGAGATTAATCAAAGCATTGACAAAGCAGGAGGGGTCTTCTGGGCTCTGACAAGCATTTGGCGCAGCAAACGGATCGGCCTTTAAGACAATATGGTATTCTACAGAAGTTCTGTAGTGCCTGTTCTTATCCATGAAGCGGAGTCATGGACTAATGGCAGAAAGATGGGTGTGTTTAGCAGTCAGTGTCTGAGAAGAATTTGGGGTGAGGAGGATGGACTAGATTTCTAACAGATAGATACGAAGCCGAACTAAGCAAAAAATTGTGCCAATTGGAAGAATTATGTCGCTGCCCTATACACCTGCGAAGAGGTCTGATGGGAAAGTGAAGAATGATCATCGCAGTTAATTTTCCAATTTAAGCAATTGGAAAGGAGAAGCCTGAAAGAATCAGGGCTTCAACGGGATTCGAATCCGTGACCTCCGCGATACCGGTGCGATGCTCTACCAACTGAGCTATGAAGCCACACATTGGGAGCGAGGTCAATGTGTGGCTTCATAGCTCAGTTGGTAGAGCATCGCACCGGTTTCGCGGAGGTCACGGGTTCGAATCCCGTTGAAGCCCTGATTCTTTCAGGCTTCTCCTTTCCAATTGCTTAAATTGGAAAATTAACTGCGATGATCATTCTTCACTTTCCCATCAGACCTCTTCGCAGGTGTATAGGGCAGCGACATAATTCTTCCAATTGGCACAATTTTTTGCTTAGTTCGGCTTCGTATCTATCTGTTAGAAATCTAGTCCATCCTCCTCACCCCAAATTCTTCTCAGACACTGACTGCTAAACACACCCATCTTTCTGCCATTAGTCCATGACTCCGCTTCATGGATAAGAACAGGCACTACAGAACTTCTGTAGAATACCATATTGTCTTAAAGGCCGATCCGTTTGCTGCGCCAAATGCTTGTCAGAGCCCAGAAGACCCCTCCTGCTTTGTCAATGCTTTGATTAATCTCTTCATCTGATTGGCCAGCAGCTGAAATCGTGCTTCCTAGATAGGGAAATGATCTCTGTTTGTCTAGGTCCCTAGAACACATCGTCACTTTTACGCTATTGCCCTCGATTTCCATAACTTTGGTTTTCTTTTTGCTTGCCCTTAGTCCTAATGAGTTGGCAAAGGTGGTAATGCCGTCTGTCTCTCCACATTTGACCTTGTTTTCCGCTGATGGTCGCAATGTCATCTGCAAATGCCAAGTCAGCCAGCTCAAAATTACGGTTAATCTTTACACCGAACAATTTCCCATCAATACCAACTCTCATTAGCCAATCCTTTTCTATGTAGAACGGGACAAAGGAAAG
Source organism: Astreopora myriophthalma (assembly GCA_014634185.1). NCBI lineage: Eukaryota > Metazoa > Cnidaria > Anthozoa > Scleractinia > Acroporidae > Astreopora > Astreopora myriophthalma. The sequence continues at coordinate 1,000,061 of BLFK01000489.1, forward strand.
GGCGGAGCCTTACCTTACTCCGGTTCTGTCCATCGACCCTCACACAGCCGGCATTTACTGCCATTTTAAAGGATCACAGCCACATTAACAAACTTCTCAAGTGTTCCATAGAGATGTAGAATTCTCCAGAGTGACTCCCGGTGTACACTAATGAACACTTTCTCAAAGTCTGGAAAGTTGCTTTTTTTCAACGAGAATCCAGATGGTGAATATCTGATGTGTACATGAGCTTCCAGCTCTAAAACCAGCTGGTTGGTTGCGCATCTTCTGGTCGACGACGCCCCTTAACAGCGACAGGTACCGCAAGCAGAACACTTTCCCAGGTATTGAACGGAAGGATGCCTGTCTCGTTATTACAATCGAGCAGATCGCCCTTCTTTGGCGGCTTGTTTATGACGCCACATTTCCAATCTTTAGGAAGTACTTCTTTCTCCCAAATAATGGTACATAACCCGAGAAACCAATCCACGACTACAGTGCCTCCGCTTTTTAATATCTCAGGTGCTATGGCATCCATCTAAACCTGCTCCCTTACTATTCTATAAAAGCTTCAGGGCATGCTCTTATTATCTCTTCTCTCCTTGGTGGCGACTGATCGATATCAAGATCATCAAACTTTACATCTTGAATGCTGTCTAGGTTGGTGTTAGCCTGCATCCTGTTCAGTATTTCTTCAAGGTGTTCGGCCCATCGCTTACCTTTTTCCTGCTTATCCGATATAACATTCCCGCTTCTATCTTTGACTGCTCTTGTGTCGCGGCTGACTGGTTTATACAACCGCCACATGGTCCTGAACACAGTTCTTGTGTCTCTTCCATCAGCCGCTTGCTCTATTTCGTCCATAAGCATGTGCTCCCATTTGCATTTATCCTCACCTGCACTACACTTAACTTTCCTGTCCAGCTTCTTGTATGCATCTCATCCTTATTGCTGGAACTTGAGATGTTTCCATCCTTCCGTTGGCCATCCTTCTTCTTCAATCAGATTCCATATCTCTATGCTTATCCATTCTATTCTTTTTCGTCTGCCCTTGTACAAACGATATGTTTCTCTCCTTCCTCACTGATTGCATTCTTAAAATGAATCCAGTCACCTTCGACATCCGTTAGTTCCTCATCTATTTGCGCATTGATTAAGGTACTCTGAACCGAGTCCATCTGCAACTTGTTGATTGCTAACCTCCAACAACGCCTTTCTATTTTATGGGCCACCCTAAACTTAATTCTGATTCGCGTTGCCACCAGAACCTGATTGGGGTCTATAATTGCACCTCTGTGAACTTTGGTATGCAATAATAACGAACGCCACGCGCCAGAACGGCAATAGCAAAGTGGTCGATTTGGTTTTTAGTCACACCATCGTTCCAGGTCAGCTTATGTATGTCTTTGTGCTGAAACATATCACCGATGCATAAGTTGTTTACCACACAGAACTGAAGGAATAGATCACCGTTATCACCTTTCGCGCCAATTCCATGGTTCCTCATAACATGCAATCTCGCCCCCAGAGCCTGCGTTACCCTTATCCAGCGGAACGTGCAACGGGCGCTCTGGAAGAATCCAAAACCGGAACCACCAAATCCTGGTTCCGGTTTGCAGTTGCGCCTGCGTGGAGTCATGTGAAAAAACAATTTATACGTTTGAATTTTGTTCACACACGGATGACACTTTTGGTGGAAGTTGTAAACTTTGCACTTCGCGCAAACAACTTCCGGTATCTTTGTTCTTTGTTTTCACCAACCAATTAGAGTCGGCCCTGTTTTGGAATAGCCCAGAGGTTGGTGATCCCTGGTGCTGACCAAAGGGATTGCAGCCTCTGGGAACGAGATTGCATAACATGGTAATCTTTTAAAGGGCATGTAAACTCCCAAACACTAGTTTATCTCATATTATGTAAAAAGTGGTTCTAAAAACAGTTTTGCGACTAATTCTTGCCAATTCAAAACATTTAAAGAGAAAAACGACATTTACTGTGGGAAGTTCACTTCCGGTTAAAACAATAGCGAGTGCTCGTGACGTCAGCGGTTGAACACAAACATTGCGTAATTGAGAATACTACTGTAATTATCGTGGCAGCGAGAGCAAATAGTACCAGTTCGGAAGAGATTTTATCCGATGAAAACAGCTCAAATGAATGCAAATTGTACGATAGTGATGTTGGCGAAGTGTTAGAAATTATTGTCACAGAATTATTGCTGTTGTTTTTCTCTTGTTATAACTAGGTGCGAATGTGGAATGTGCCAACCAATGCCAACAACTTACGAGAGCGTTTGCTGTACAGAAATCAGGAAGGGAGAATGTTCACTTCCGGTGGGCAGAGATCCACTCGTGACGTCACGGAAAATATGGCGCAATCAAAATGGCTGGCGTTTCGATTTTCCAGCCGAAAACGCGCTCGCTTTAAAAAAAAAGGGGGGTTACAGATTCGGCATACTAAAAACGTGTACTCTATGACTATGTGACCAGAAAAATTCGAGTCTTGGAGATTTACATGCCCTTTAAATATATATATTGTAGAATTGTGCTTATTATGTGACAAATTTTGGTCATTGTTGTGTTCTCTGCAAGCAGAAAGTAGACCATGGAAGTATTAATAGGATCTAGCTGCTACGGAAATATTATGTGGCCTTTTTGAATATCATGACTACAACTTCTCTCCTGTCATTACGCCATGTTGAGTAGAACTGGTTTTAATGACAAACAACATGTGATAGGTGCGCAATGCGTACAAAGCTATGCGTATACTAGAATGACACATGTTTGCCGTCTGCCCATGGTAAACCTCCAGTATTATACTGAAAAGGGGTAGCAAGTGCTATGAAGTAAAGTAGCAGGTGTGATGAATAAGGAGCATTTCACAACGTTGTGCTTTTCTTGTTTTTTTTGTTGTTCTCTTTTTTTTTTTTTTTTTGCACAAACGTGTTGACCTTGGAAACTTGCATAACCAACCTTAATTTGTCTGTTGGGAATTTCTGTGGTCATTTTGTGTTTGTAAAGAAACGAGGTTTGAAGTTTCCAAGGCCGTGTCACCTTCATACCAAGAATCAGTACGAAAATGCCATTTTTGCTTTGATTTTAGGAACCTCGTCCCGTAATGTTTTAAGACCGTTTCGATGGTGTGGTGAGTTCACAATGGAGTGTTGTTTATTCCGTAGATACTTAACAACTCAAAGTAGGAAATACCGCACTTGCTTAATTTTTAAGGCGTTCCTGCCAAAAATAATTTTCTTGTGGACTTGGATTTTTTTTCCTCATTTGGTATGGTAAGTCGACTTATTCATTTTATTTATTTATTTCTTTATTGGATACTTGACATTCAGTTGCCACCGATATCATTTTGGTCGAGAAGCAGGTACTGCGTCGTTTGAAAAGCATTTCCCGGTGTCTCGTTTGCAAAAATGTATGAAAATCATGACCGCGCACCTTCGGTGAAGGGCTAACGGATGCTTCAATCGGGAAACCCTATTTTTTTTTAGAAAAATACATATTATGCACTCATCACTGTCAATCACTTAAAAAGAAGAACGAAGCGCTTATGGCAATGAAATGAAATAAAACAAACCCAAATAAAATATGACTGAAGGACTTATTAACCATGAGTACAAACGAACAGGGGTACTTTAAAAGGTAAAAAACACAAATTAATATCCAGGCAAACCCTGCCGTATGGCATTATGTAATGGAGTACAACGAAACAACAACTGCAAAATGGAAGGGTACATGCTTTGTAGCTTTTTTCTTTGGTTACAAGTGGACTTAAAAGGTTTGACAAGCTATCAGATTCATCTATCGGGGTCTTTCTCGTTAGATACTACCATAGTAGAGGGGTAACTATGATACTACGCCGTACATTTTTTGGTGGTGAACACTTGATGTATAATATATGACGAGGAAAGATAGTGCTCCTCTCAAAATCCTCATAAGGTTAAGTCTAGATTTTGCAGATAAATCCTCAATTGCAAAAGGGGCGGTTACTGTACCAGGTGCAAGGACATTTTTTCTGAGACTTATGGTGATTTGGATACACATTTATCGATAAATATGATTCTAGTCGCAGTGGTTAATTAAATTAAATCACGATGTTACAAAAAAAACAAAAAAGTACCCATTTCACTCCAAGTGAGAACGAACAAGGAGTAAAACTCCCTCCCAGCCAGGACTCGTCATCTACAGAACACTGAATGCCACAAGCTATCCTTAACATTTCCGTTTTTAGACTTTAAAGAAACTGGCTAATTGCAACCACAAATTTTGCCGCAGAAGCTGTGGTTTAATTGCATCTTGGCTCCTGTTTAAACACTTTTTCTTTTCAACTGAAAATTTGGCATTGTACTACAGATGCCACTGTATTTGGGAGTTAAAGCCTCAGACCCACAGTAAGTGTACGCCTTCACATCTTGGCAAGAATTTGATTTTTATACTCTGTTGCTAAAAGGATAATAACAAACTTGGAAATGGGAGAAAAATATATCCAGATAACAAAACCCTACCGGTTCTTAGAAGCAGGCCTGCCTGCAAAGCATACGAAAACGCAAAGGTCGTAGAAAACCAAAATATCTTGACGTCTTAAAATTTTGCCAGTATAATAATCACATTTAGTAACATCAGAACAAACAGTGAAACACGAAATAGCATTGTATTTAATGTTTTTCCTACCGGGTACGAAACAGTTTTCAAAAACATTACGTTTGGCCTTAGCAGTTAAATGCTTAGTTTCACTTAATGTTTGATTTTTCGTTGCCGTAACTCTCTCTCCTCGACATTTATCGTATTCTCATGTACATGTACATAAGCACAATCTCCGGCAGTTTATTTTGCGAAACTCGTGTCGAGATCATAAGACCTCAGTACCGTCTGACAGATCGGTTATTCCTGTTCATTGTGAGATGCGCAACGATTAAAAAGAGGTCTGCATTAGAACTTCAGGTTAGTTTTGTTTCGATGATCTCGAGTGTGAGAGGTTTGCTGCCCGACAGCATACAGTCAAGGCATACAAGTTACCTCTTTTTTTTTAATTCCTCTGCGGCAAAGGCGGGCAGTGTCAGTTTCTCTGCGTAAGCCTCGCTATAGAGGTTAGCGAATGAATCCCGACTGAAATTCCCAGCAGACAGCCCCGGACGTTTCCGTTACAATTAAAGATAGCTGTAGACAGCAAGCGTTTACAGAGTCAATCTTCCATTGCTATTTAATTTAGACGCTGTGTCTTCCTAATTCTCGTCCTTCAGATACAGCCCTGAATCTCAGTGTCTTAACATCGAAAATGGATTGCTTGCCATATTTTCATCATGGTCTCCCATTCCTGCTGCTTTTTGCAGTCATTGTAAAACGTCGGACGGCAAAGTCATGCACTTATGCACATATAGTGGAAGTGTTTCATTCCCAGTTCTCTCTTAACCCTCACCTTTATACGTGTTGTCATTACACTTGTGCGTTTGTCGATTACATGGAGGGATCATGAAAGCAGACTGCTGTCGCAAAGAGTTAAAAACTGGCGAAACGTCGTCCGAAATCTTTGCGGTTCGGACTGCTCTCTCTAGACCACTGGTGACACGAAAGCTCTATATGTCCCAAATAAGTGGTATTTCCTATGGCAATATTTACCCAGGCTTGTCTACATTACGTATACGGTAAGGTTAAGTTTCCCCACTCAAGGTTACTTTCCCCACTCAACTGATCTCAGATTCAATTACTATAAAAGAGGGAGGGAGGCAGCCTAGTTCAGGGCATTCGAAGCCTTTTTCAAATAACCTCCGTCAATTGTATTAGATTCAGAACTGCTCAGCTAGGACGAGAACTGCACTCCTAGGACATGGTGCCAGCATTGCTTGACGCTGTTGCTCATACTAGCTGTTATCTCTTCACTACACCCGTTAATCCAGGAATGAATGTGAACACGAACTCAACGCTACTCAACAAACCTACGTATACTGCCGCGATGATTATGGCATTGAATCTATTAGCCATGCACAAATGATTGGTTAATTTTAACCATTCTTGAAGCGTCATCGCGCCTTGACCATAGCTTGAACAGTGATAGAACAGCCGAACTAGTCATCGGAGGGCCATAGATTTGACTCCTGTTAGAAGCACTTGCATTGTTCTCCTAGAAGGCCTGCGTAATTACTGATAAATTCTTCATTTCATTCAGTCACCGGACTTAAAATTCAGCATCGTCTTCAGTACACTTGTGAGAATGCCACCATTTCGACATTTCAGTCCTAACAGTATGCAGGGCGTTTGGTCACCAGAACCTTTGTTGAATGGTCTAGCTCCATCCCACGAGTCTGCTTAGCTCATTGGTAGAGCATTCCGAACTGGTACTGATCGGAAGGTCATACGTTCGACCCTGTTGGAAGCACTCGAATTTTTGGGGGGTAGGCCCTCTTGATTACTAAAAAAATTATCATTCCATTACGTGTATTGGCCATATAGGAACCCGGTCTAAGGAAAAATGAAAAGCTGGTTTTGGGTCAGGGGTAATCTCCTAGATTTGACATTTTATCTCATACTTTAAGGTTTGCAGGTTATATTCGTCCCAATAAAGAACTTTCATCTCATAAGGTATTCTTTTCAGAGCTGAAACTGTCTACAACTATATCGGCTGGAAGAAGTGCTTGTTCTCTAAAGACGAGGGTCTCCCAGGGGTTTGGGGGAACAAGCTAAAGAAACATGGCCAATTTTAACTGGGAAACAGGGAAACAGGGGGAGCAGGGGAACAAAGACAAAACATCTCAGGGAACAAGGGAATATAAACCATTTTTGGAATCAAAAAGCTGGGAACAAGGGAACACAAACAAATTTTTTGAAGGCAACAACGAACCCCTTCCCATTCAAACCTTCCTTCCAGTTGGCTTTATCATCATCATTTTCTTTACTGCCTCACCCGCTAATTTTCTGTGGTAGCCAAGACGTCCCTAGGGTCTTCTGAGCTTTCTTCGGTTTGCCTTTCATTGCGGTTTACTAAGCAATACTGACTTCTTTTTACTGCTCCGCGACCAATGGTAGAGAGGTTTTGTCACGAGCAAAAATGCTGTAAGAACACCAACTGATAATGGAACTTTCTCCTTGTTACTAACGGGCGCAGGTGACGTCAACGTGAATTATCTGCCTTCCTGTCTAAATTTGAAATTTCGTCTAAATCAAAAATTTAGACAGGACTTTAATGCAGCACCTTGTTTCAGTGCATTCTCTCGACGTTCTGCTTCTTGACTATCGGGATTTAACCACAGTTTAACTGATAAAGCTGTGAAGAGGAAAAAATCTAGAGAGTTTGATGTGTACAGCCCAACAACAGGGATGCGCCTTGAGAGCCTGTGGTTACTGAAGCACTGCTTCAATAAATCATTTGAGCTACCCTTAAGTCAATTTCCGGAGTCTAATCGCGATATATATCGGCTGGGGTATTATTCCTCTGTGGGAGGCATTTGATGAACGGAATGGACCACTTAAACAGACCCCGCGGGGTGCGGCAAAACATGGCGACATGGATGGCTAAACACTGTTTTCAAAAGACCAATTGTTTTGAACTGCATAGAGGTTTCTAGTGTTATCACGTAAAAGAATAATAAATAAAGGCAGTGTTTCTTTTATATGTGTATAACCAGGTATACAAGTATAACCAGATAAACGGTGAAGCTGCCTATTTTATGTCCCGAAATCTGTGTCCCATTGTAAAAAATCATTTATAAAATATTGTGAGGCGCTGGTTGTAACATTTGCCTAGGTTGGTGTAAGCTGAGTCTGCTAGATTGGCCTCCGTAAAGAGAATGAAAGTTGGCTTAAAGAAGCGCCCTTAGCGCTCTTGTTGTCCGCTCTTTCCCATTCCTAGTTTTCGGCTGCCGGCTTTGTCGGTTCCGCGTCTCGCTTTTGAATTTTCTGAACGTTTGCATGGCATTAAAAAAGACTTAAATTCATGTCCTGGTTGTTAGACCGGTGGCACTACTTTCTCACTTGAAAATAAATGCTCCCAAAAAGACCATATTGGTATTGTCGATTTGACAGAAAACTGTTGAAGAACTCTCAGTTCCGATTATTGTAGGAAATGACATAATTGTTACCCAAGTATTTCATGGTCTTTGTATATCTTTGCTATCTCCAAAAATCTCGTGTTTTATCTTAAGCTGGTTGGACAGGTGCTTGCTAATGGTCAAGTTTCGTTTTGTATAAGGTGAAGGATCTTTAGTGTCAGGTTAAACCTGAGAATTCATGTCTTCTTGTAATGGTTAAATTGTCTAAATTCATAAACCTGAGTGGTTATAATAATCGTCTTTGTTGTTTTCATTGAGTCTTCTGTTGAGTGTTCATAACTTAAGTATAATGCAACGGAAAACAAAGGCATCGTGAGATAAAAACTTCTTTTGTTCTCGTTTGTTTGGTTTTTATGGGTCGAATTTGCATGCTGTTTCTTCGCTATTTGTATTGAGCACGTGTTCGAGGAAAGGCATGTCAAAACAAACCTGTAGAATTTGAAAACAGGCAATGAAAGTTTTAGATCTGCTATTAACAAAAGCTGGCTGGCCTCTGCGAAAACCATTCTTCTGCTTCTCTTATCAAATGAATGGGTCTTTTTATCTACTTGTAAGCTTATCAGTAGCAGCAACAAAGCTTGAAATTCCACTCAGCCCGAGAATTTCCCTCCTATAAACAAACAATCGAGACCTTTGTTCAAAAGGTTAGGAAAGTGACGGATGCTAACAATAGATTTACTTCTTTTGTGCTGGAATGAATTCTTCCTCAAGAAAGCCAGTGTTTGTGCACTAATGTGTGTTAATTGAACCCCGGGGTGACAAGAACATTGGGTGACCGAGGTTTTTATATGTATATATATTTTATAACCAAACTTGACAATACAATTCAACTCATGATCGAGGTACTAAAATAAATACGCAGGAAACCTCAAGAATAACTGCTTGTTGGCAGTTTTGTAAGTTTTATCCTTGCCTGTTGTCTGCTCTAAGCTTTCCAAGGTTAGAAGATATGTTGAATTTAAATTTGTGTAGTATCGTTGAGATGTAACTCAGTGGTGTGGTGATATTTAATAACAGATGGATTCTAGCAGCTTAAAGGAATAAGTAGCGTAGGTCATGGCGGAAGATTGAAGACCTGAATTATCCGTTACTATATTAATTCAGGTTCTTAGACTTACTGAAGCCTGTTTCCATCTGTTTACCATTTTTCAAAGAAGGAAAGAAACCACAACTTCCTTTATAAACTTCACATTAGCCGGCTACTCGATTCAAAGAACTCAAATGGCACTCGGAAATTATTAAAACAATTCCCAACCTCAGCGGCTTCGAGAAAACAATTCACTCCTGCCGAGTGCTATTCAGTCCATTTTAATTTGCCGTTTTTATCAATTGCCTTTCAACTGACGAACAATATAATTTATCCATGACACATCTGTTTTCAAAACTAATGCACTGACGATTTCTTGTGGTTTATTAAAACTGAAATTAAAATCAGGCAAGCGATTTTGATTGAGTGATTTAAAACGTTCTGGCTGGCTTTATGATATAACGCGTGTTAAAGTGGTTGAAGTACACAGAATGAAACTTTAATTGGATTGTTTTTCAGCTCTTATGGCAAAAAAAAAATTAAGCCGGCACAATTGAACCTTTAATGTAGTAGCAATCTTCGAACGTTTATCTGCGATGAATCTTGTCTTCTTTTAGTCAGGTACATTTGCCCATAAATCAGTATTTGCCGATGGTATTTAAGGTAAATTCAATTAGGGTTTGACTTAAGCTCTTTTTAAACATAATTATTGATGAAAAACTTGAAGAATTTGGGCTGAAATGTTTTAATTATAGTTTTTCTTATGTTAAGTGCTTTGTGATAGCGATTTTAAGACTCCCATGGGTTGAAAACCGCATAGTTGTGGCTTAAGTGTGAAATGGTTCCAATACTTATCGCGACTGTGTGCGTTTCAGTTTTGTTTTCACGCTAATGCTGTATTCGTGACGTTATGTGCATTATCTGAACTGGAAGAATAAGTACTTTATCGCTTCGCTCCGTTTAAAGGGAATGTTTTAACGAAATCTGGTTAATCATTATTAATGTCTTCCTTAATGAGGATAATGAGGGGATTAAGCAATGTGGAGTTTATTTTATCTACCTTAATTCTTTAAGTCTTTCTTGTCCTTGTTTTTGTACTGCATAATCTAATTATCTTAGCAGATAGGAGAACCCTCGGTTAGTTGGCGGTTTTGCCAAGGTTGACATTTCCAGGAGAGTTCTCTCACTGAGCTAAAATATAATTCTTGAGGTGTACAAAAATCGTTTACCGAAATTTCATATGAATTCTTCTGGATACCCGCGGACAAAATATAGAAAACGTTTGGAATCTAAAATATCTTCTAGCTGAGGTATCTTATCCGTGCATAATTCTATATTATGGAGAAAGCACAATTCTTTATTCTGTGTAGATGTGTCGATGTTTTAAAGGTAACTGTGCGTTATCCTGTGTCACTGTCCCACCAAACTTGTAGAAAATTAACTTATCATTGCCTACAGTCTTTCGATTATACCTGAATATACAGATAGCACCAGTGGCCAGTTTCTCAAACGTCCCCAAAACTTTTCGGACCCGGAAAAGCCATTCTTGAAACTACGGTACGTTTATTCTGGAAGGCTGGTCCTTG
>BLFK01000489.1:1015989-1043489 GCA_014634185.1 Astreopora myriophthalma
TTGTTCTAGTAGTCTCACAAACAAGCTAAAAAAGAAGCAAGTAATTGTCCCTGTTTTTCTCTATAAACGAATTAGCGTCGGATCTTGCAATAGGGTCGATGGAAATTCCTAAACAGCTTTCTTGCATATGGTCTTAATTAGAAACTAATATGTAAGAATGCAATGCTGTATAGTGATAAGAAAACCAGGTTTTTATTGTTTGCCGCTTACGAAAAGCGGTTCTACAAAAGTTAGGAAGACTATCTTTCTCTGTCAGTCCACATCTGGCACTAGTATGTATTGGCTCCTTGAGGTGTTATTTATAGAAGTGCTGTTTGTTGTAATCCTCTGTGAATGGTAGCAGCCTTCTGAAAAATGTCTTATTTAACAGTTGTTTTTTAATGAACGACATGGTCAACTTTTAAGAGGGTTTGAATGTCCTTAGCAGTTGATCAGGGTGGCGAGTCAACAAAGCTCTCTTCACAGTGTGACATACAGCTTTGCTCGGCATCAAGTACTTCTATGTAATCTGGTTGAGTCCCAGATGGACTGATTTCTTTAAAATTGTCAAGGCAATACTTTAAAACGAGCTAAGAAGAAAACTGTTAAGCTCTGTGAAGCGTCTTTTTTTTTCTTTTTTAAACAAAGATCTTTTGATGGGTTTAAAGACGGGGTTTTATTTACTTATCGGCCAGCTGGAAATCGCCCGTGGCATGTTTCTATCGCAACAATAAAATATTAAAAGGTTGTGCAAAGTTTCGGAGGTTTCGGATGAGCATGTGTTTACATTCTTCCAAAGATGAATTTTTCTCGGGGGGGGGGGGGGGGGTAGTTTGTTTGAATTAGGCCCACAAGGTATTAGAAGTGTGCCAGTAAGAAGTAGCCTTTGCACTTGAGAAGAAATTAACCAATGTTTACTTTGCAAATAAATATGAGAATATCACTTATCTGGGCAAATTACATACCAATTAGTGCCCAGCGGGTCTCTGCAGAACGCCTGGTGTCTCTGTTTGTAAAATGATTCATTAATAAACAATTTTTAAAAAAGGCAAACTTATTAAGAACACTTCTGTCGGTACGATAGTTGATTAGTTTTAGCTACAGTTCGTGAAGACTTCGGAATCGCGTCGAAATTTGAGCGCGTTCTCAAAACGGGCCCACGATGGGTGAAATGAATTTCTCAGACAGGACTAGAAACAACGATGTTTTGACTAACCAGTGCTGTTACACAGCAACCAACACTTGAACGATAGATTTTATTAAACAACTTTTTTTATCATGTTTGTGAATTAAAAAGTGGCGCAGGACCTCGGCAGTTCAGTTCAAACATCTTAACTGGAGAGACTATGGTCCTTTTCAAGTACCTCCTGCGGATTAGTCTTAGTGTCGCGTAGTCTATTTTGGTCTGATTTTTAACTACACGATCTGTGACGAGTGGTATTTCTTAAATAAGGCTACTATGCCTTTCGCTTTGGAACTTAAGTCCATGTTTGGGGGCGTTCTTTCGGCGTTCGAGTATAACTTCCTACAATGCCCCATTTGACAGGAAAATGAGACATCACACGCTCCAGTAACTCGCGGTGGCTTTTGATATGATCTCCAAAAATTTCCATATCTTCTGCGTGTTGCTCCTCGGCAATTAAAGAAATGCCACTTGGCTTCAAGAGAAGGTAATTGCTTCGCAAGAGGTCTAATAAAACATAAATGAAGGTCAACCCTTCATTTCCGAATTATGACAATACGTGATGATTATGGCAAAACACCACCAGCCACTTAGTCTCCACAATTGTCGAGGAATTAGAGCTCATACGTAGGGATAACAAGTTCTTTTTGTTTTGATTGGTTTTGTGGTAAGATTTGATTGTGATTTTTATGCCTCAATAATCGTCTATTTTTTATGTTAAGTACGGTGGTTCGTGAAATGTGGCTTACGACATGAAAGGTTCCTTTTAGTGAAGATACTCTCGCTATTACCCAACATTAAGGGAATATATGAGGAGGTAACTGTGAACACTGCCATGATGCAAAAAAAAATAATAATAATAATAATAATAATAACAATCAAAGAGGACTCAGTTGGCAAGGAAAACTGGTGTGACTTAAGTGACTTAAGTCATGTAATTATATTTTGTGTTTAAAACACCTGTCACATGTTTTTTAGAATTTGGATTTTTTTTTCCGCGTCAAGTTGTTTGGCCTTGATTGAGTTAAAGGTGTAAAGGGATCAGGATTTAGTTTGTTTGGGGATCTTGAAAAATGACATTTTTTGAAATCCGCAAACGGAGATCCATTGTCTAAAAATGTCATCTAACAGCATGAGTTTCTTTTTAGATATTAGATGTCAAATTGCGGGCGCAATTGATTTTTCCGTGAAGCCTCGTGCGACCTCTCTTGAATTTGTTAACAGCGCGAAGCAATGAACACCAGATGAAAGGTGCCTCACTGATTATATGTTCTTAGATTCATGTGTGGGTTTTGTGTGTGTGTGATATCTTTGCAAAGTTTTAAATTCTTGTTAAAGACCTGCTACAAATAACATGTTATTAACTAAACTAAACATTTTGAAGGCGTTACCAGTTTCTTTTTCTTTCCTTTTTTTTTTTGTTGTTGTTGTTGTTGTGAATGGCAAATCTTAGAGACAGATTGCTTAAAATACGCTTTCTCGTTCTAAATGACTAGGCTGCAAACAAGTGATAAAAATATAGAAAGTGTAGAAGGACACTATTTCGGTCCACATCGAACACATTCTCTCGTTTGCTTCTACTAATTTGAAAAATTAAAAACATTTCCAATTACCACAGTTTCTTGCTTGTCCTTAAATAATTCATATTACAATTAATGTTTTTGTCCGAAACGAGTGTAAAAAGGTACGGCGAGCAAAATTAGGTCTTTTCTAGATACGCCATTTGGTGTTGTTTCTACGTATTGTGATTTTCAAATTGCAATGTTGCTCTGCGTCAGCTGTATTCAGTGTTTCTAATTATTTATATCAGTGCTTTGTTTACTTGTAAATTATAAGAAATGTGTCATGTTGCGACAGTTTTAGGCCAGACGGCTTGTCCACAAAAAGACTATAATTAATGAGCCTAGTTGTTGTTTCCCGTTTCTGCAATAACAACAAAATAATTTCGTCTGCGTCAACCAGCTTTTAAGAATTTTAAGAATCGAAATCTATCATTCGGGTCGATATCAAATAAAGGAGTGGCTGGCCCGGGAGTGATACGATTAAGACTTCTGAACGTCGCTCGAGTCGTAAAATGGGGTGCAAAACTTGGAAGGTAAGGCTACTAGTTCTTTCAAAAGAAAAAAAAGAAGTTAGAGTATTTTGTACTTGCCAAAGGTGATCATGTCTACACCATTTTGTAAAATGAATTTTGGAGAGTGCAGCTCTGAGTTTCGAGCGAGGACTTTGATCGGAGATATCTGCTCTTCGTTAAATGAAATTAATTAGCCTGAAATCTAGCTTGTTGTCTACTACATTCTATTTTTACTGGTGGAAAATCGAAGCCTTTGTGCCGGTGGCGTCCCAGTGAGATAAGAACTTTTAGTCGGTTATGATCTAATAAATATCAGATGCAAGGGAAACGCGACTATTTCAAGCCATATGGCCCAAAACTAACAATTGTTTCAAGGTTCATCATCCTGTTGCATTAGCATTTCATTAAATGAATAGCTAGCATGACAATCAAACTTGTTTAAACTCGGCTGAAAAATGCCGATTGACACAATCCAACGAGATCTTATAGGCCTAAAATTCTACCTTGTAAAAAGGCATCGGATTACCTAATTAAGAAGGCCATCGCTATCTGCAAGGGGCTTGTCGAGAGCTCCAAAGGAGCTGTTGTTTGCATCGTATCAAATGCTGAAGTTTCATGATGCATGTACGTAAAGCAGTTGTTAATGTCTCGTCAGCTAGCCTTGAAAACGGGCACATTGCCGAGTGCGCGTTCTTGAAATTCATAGTGTCTTCTAGAATGTTGAGGATATACTGAAAATATGTTTTGAATTATTTTCATTGAACATTAAATTTGTCATAGGAGTTTGGTTTCAGCTTAGGAAAAATCGGCTGGCACGCTGGACTTTGCAATTTTTGTTGTACACGTTGCCTTAGCTTGCGACAAGGGGTCCTTTATTTCTTTTCATTCTTCTTTCTTATGACATAAACTCAACTTGACCAGGCGTCTTACGCTATCGAGGAGTTTCGAGAAACTTCCCTTTTTGCATCAAATGGCTTCTTTTAGTACAGAACTCAGTTTTGTACCTTGGAAACCTGCAGTTACGTGAATAGAGCTGTTTCTGAACACTTGCACTGGAAGTAAAAGGCGGCCGAACGGTTCGCAGAATGTAACGTGATGTTTCCGTTCGCAGGTTATTTATTAAACGTTTTGGAACACCGCAAATCTGGTTGAGGTATTACATGCCGTACACCTCGTGGATTTACTTCTTATATTAGTTTTGGTGCCTTTATTTACTTTTGAGAGGCATTTCAAGAAAGTGACATTTTTTCTATTGTCATATTAATTAACCTGTTCGTTTGTTCTCCAGTTTGAACAATGAGTTACATGTGTTATTACCCAGCAAAGCATCTCGAAGTGTCGTTCCTCGCCGACATTTTATCCGCTGTTATTGAAGGCTTGAATTATCGAAATAAATTGTGTACTGGAAATTTAAGTTCAATAAACGGTGGTGAAAGGGTTTGTTTTGGGACTTAAAGGTACCACACACCTATTTGAGAGGAGAAGAGTCAGTGTTTTGTGGAGTTGACTATTCGGTGTTAACTAAAGAGTCGACTCGTGAAATCACTGACTCACGACCCGTCAACTTAATAATTTTCGTGCATAGAAAAGGCAAATGAAGCGAGGTTACATATGTTGAAAAATCCTTAACGTTCTAATAGTTTACATTAGGTTTGAAAACAACTCAAATACCAGAAGATCATTAATTGATGCTGTTAACAGCTGTTGAGGGTGCTAGTGGGCAAAACTACTGTTGTGGCGTTGTGAATCTTTCTGTCCTTAGTGTTACCTGCACCAATTAGGGATAAACTGGAATGCTTCTAACCCAACATGAGTTCTCGGGAGGATTTCATTTGCGAAAATATTGACCTCACGTCTTTTTTAAGGGGAACAGGTGCCATGATATTAATACTGTTTAATTAATTAACTTAATGTTTTTGGTTTGGGCAAATCGGGGATAAGCTTTGCAAAACTGAGTAAAGAAGAGGATGTCAAATCTGGTAGATGCCGTAAACTGTTTGTTTTGCGCAATGCCTGTTAATTTGATAGCGCATTCCACCCGTTCACAGAGTATGTTTTCTGCATCTAAGGCCACCAGTAACACGTGCGTTAGGAGCGCCATTGCCTTTCGTTGTCTCTTCGTGAAAGTGACCCATCGCTGACCATCAGTGTTCAAGGTGTGACTGCGGGGATCTGATGAAAGCTTTTGGTAGTACCTTTCTCGTTGTGTGATTTAGGGGCAATAAGCCTTTCTTCCCATAATGTGTCCATCTCTATGTTCCTCCTCGCCTGGACACAATCGTCTTAAGTCTTGGCAATTGCATTTCTCTGACGTAACATGGCATTAGGTATCGGAGACTACTCAGTTAGGCTTATCACTCAATCAACCGGAAAACAACACAGTGTCCATGTTTTAGAACCGACAAATTATGACATGCTTTAATTTAGTCCAGTTTAATTTGTAGTATTACTTTTTAGATGGATAAAGAAGGCTTGAGCAATTCTCGGCTGTACCTTTTCTCTACGAGGGGCTTTGTTTACTTTCAAGAAATGTTCTTTGTCTTCAGTTCACGTCTTGTTTGAACGCTGTGTACAAATAAATCTCATAATTGCCATGTTACTTCTATTATCCTGGTTGGATATTTCTGATCAATTAGAAACCCTAGTTTCAGCGGAGGAAGTGAACGTGAATCAAAGAGTTATATTAGTAAGGACTGAGAGGGCCACAGCTCTGTTCTGCTCTTCTTCTCTTAGAAAGCAACTATCTCACGTATTTACCAGCTCAAGCAAAAGTTGACTTCGTTCCTCGTTTCTTGCTCGAATTTTTTTTTCCTCCCTACAAAGTTGCTGAATCTCCAATGACAAAGCTTTGAAACTGAAGTCTTTTAGAGTTCAAGAGCAATAAGATGTTGTTAGTTTCGCTGCCACCTGCGTTCCCGTTATAATCCACTTTTATCCGACAGCTGTTGCTCAATGTTCTTGAAGCTAAAATAAAATGCTTCAATGCTTTATACAGTACATTCAATCGAAGGAACTGTTTTACGATATTGCGGCAGATCGAAAAACAGAGAGCCATGGAAAATAAATTGCCATGCCAGGTAACCAGCCTCTCTGAAAACCACATGGCATAATTTTAACACACGCGATGTTAGCTAAGGACAGGTGACTTCCCGTGAAAAATTCTTGCTCACACTTCAGCAGAGTTAATAAACATACCAGTTGGGGACGTTAGGAGACTGCTGTGAAAATTCGTCAAAATAAAATAAAAAACCAGCACTGATGGAATACTCGATTGTACGTGCCACATAATACATACAAAAAGAGCATGCATGGGCATTTATTACCACAGGTCGTTACTCGGCCCCGAGATGTTCTCACAGTTACTCATGGATTCTCTTGATGATCTTCCGGAGAGTTAACACTGCACTAATATAAGTAATAATAATAAATGGCTTTTTATCAGTAGTCTCCACGAGGTCGCTCTTTTCCTACTAATATACAAATTAAATCAAATCAAATGTTGGTTTTTGTGAAGAGGGGAAAACCGGAGAACCCGGAGGAAAACCTCTCGAAGCAGGGTAGAGAAACCAACAAACTCAGCCCACGCATGACGCTGAGACCGGGAATCGAACCCGGGCCACATTGGTGGAAGGCGAGCGCTCTCACCACTGGGCTAACCCTGCTCCCCCGCTCTATTTTGCATGTTACCTGTTTAACTTGCAAGTAGGCGCCATGTGCTTCGCAGTCGGACTTGACAAAAAGAAATTGCTCCAATATTGCTGGACCAACAAACTTCCCTATCAAGTTGTATTTTTGCTTTTTCCGATTCTTGGCGATTTTCAGTACACTTAACTACACTATTTGGTATTTTACCTGTTTAAGTTGCAAGTAAGCGCCGTTTGCTTCCTACTCGGACTTGGCAAAAAGGTTTCGTTGTATTTGAAGTTTTTCCGGCAATTCTTGGCTACGCCTGATTTTCTATGAACAATGGAGGTTACCATTTCCTTATCATTTAAACGACAACTGGTCACGTGTTCGTGGTGATAGATCATCCTGAATCAACACTGGTAGCCAGGATATACGAAGAGCGATTCTCCATTTCATAAATACCTATTGTTAACTGCCTCTGCTATGGTACAAATACCCATTACCGCTTTAGTTCCACGGCCTTGAAATGATTCAGTACTCTAAGTTGCTTTAATGTATAGCTTTTCTTGCAACCTGTTATAATTCCCAACGACCTCTCCTGCTCTTTAATTTCTTTTTCCGTGCACCTGCGAGCCGTTAAGTTGAAAGCAGAGACAAACAAAGGAGAACTTTTACTTCGATGAAGAGTTAAAAGGGTTTTCTTTGTCATCAGGTCCAATTAATTTTGCTATCATTATTATTACAACCGCTCGCGGGGAGAAACCCTTATGCGACACCAAGACGAAAATTTCTTGTGACTTTTAGAGGAAAGAACTAACTGAAATTGTTGACGCCGTTGGCATGATACAGTGTTAGAATTTTTGGAATTCAGATTTCTATCATGACGACGTAGTGCCAAAGACACTTTCATTTAACTAGATCACACTAATACTCTGTCAATAACAATGAGCGACTATTCTGGGGGTTTTCATTGTTGTAAGAGTTACTTTTAGCGTTTCAACGTGTTACTTAAAATAGCTCATTTGTTTCCTTTGAACACCGTGCGCGCTTTGCTAACCGAAGTGCAGGTTAACGGAGGCACTCCGCGTTGTTTTTGCAAGCCCTTTGACCACTTACACTTGCACTGGAAGAAGCACCAGAGCGAGATAATATGAGTCCCACCTAGGATCCTACGATATATTGCTCTTAATAATTTTTGAGCGGAGTCGATTTGAAAGTCGATTTAAAAGTTCATGCAGGCTTTCACCCTATTGATAATCAAACAATCATTGCAATATCTTTATTTCGAGTGACGAAGTTTGACGAATAAACCTTATCCAAATATTTCTGTATACATAACCACCTAATGACGCAAATTATCTGGTTGGCGAGTATTTAAACACAAAAATACATCCACCTCCACGATTTTGTAGACCTTAACTTGTTACAAACTTGTCGAATTTTCTGCTTGAAAAGAGATTAAAAACAAACAGTGCGAAACTTTTGATAATCTGAAACGCTTCATTGTTTTCGCTTCGAGGCAACCAGCTTCTCTTTTGTTTTGGTATAATCTTAACATAGTGCCACACGTATCCAGCGGAGGTTGTTCTCGCCTTGATGTTATAACACTGACAAACACACAATGTTTTCTACCGCAACGGATACATGTATTGCCACGTGGTGATAAAGGAGATTCGCGGACCTCGGATGTACGACTGCAAACTACGAGTTTCTATTCGGGAGCACGTGCACTTGCAAACCTAATACGCGTGCTCAGTACGGAAATCGTACGATGATGGGTTGATGTTGACAACAAGTCGATCGGTTTATCTCAGGCGAAAATTTGAACGGCTCTTCAAAGCGAGTTTAATTTCTTTCTGGTTTGCCAAAGCTAACCATCAGGTCAACAGTAAGGGCCTGCTATTTAAGCGAAGTCTAGCGTAGACGCAGTTTACAACAATCGTTTTACCTCCTCATCTTTCTAGAATTGAGTTCTTTCAAGCAGATAAATGTTTTTCTCCGTTGGTCTTTCTTGCCTTCTCTACATTGCTTTCGCCGACAACGAACAGGCTTTGCATACTAGTATTGGCGAAAATGAAAATGTCTTGGAACGCAGTTTTGTTAAGGGCCGGCTAAACTCTGTCTAAATAACTGGCCATAGATGCCTTTGTGAAGGTTATTTTAACGATCCAGCGGTGGGTCGTATTACTGATTTCACTGAAGTCAGTTGTGCCGCTTTTTGATAGGTGATGTGTCATGGGATTCAGGTCCCACCCTTAAGAGAGTTGTCGGAGCGTTGCATTTTTCGTGAGAAAAAATAAAGGGTTACGAGATAAAAGAGCATTTGTATTTCTGCTGTGGTTGGGGAGAACATAACCGTCATGATGTGCTTTTCTGTGTCAACAGGTGATCTTGTTTTTGAAGGTCAAAACGTTTGAAATACCATTTATGGATAGATATGAAGATCTCGACCGCTTATCAATTTGAGGTTCTTTTAAGACTGGTTTCTCCGACAGAATCAGAAGAGAATCTCTTTGAAAGTAACGCCGCAGCGCCAGATAGGTCAGTTGCAACTCTGATAAACAGATTTGGCCTTATCACAATGCATGAGATTTGATTATCATTTGCATACCACTTTAAGATTTTAAAGATCTAATTAATACCTTGACAGTTATGAGTGGTTCTGTATTGCTTGTTGAATGGGTAAGGGCAGGTCTTCGGAAAATAAGTGTTATCACGATTCTTCTCGGCAAATTGAAAGCTCCTCTTGTTATGGTAAATACACAGAAGTCTGTTTTATCGCAGAGACAAACAAACATGGAGCTTTTTGTTCTAAATCAGTGATCTAAGGGCTTTTCTCCATTTGCAGGCTTTCTAACTGATCTGACTTGTGATCTAACTCTCACGTATGGAGGCAGTAGGGTCCGCATTTGTTTCTTGTTTTTTCGTTTTTTTAAAAAAGGTTAAACATATCCTTATCTTCGTGGAAAACTCTGGATTACTTGTTACGAGAAGACTAAGAAGGTGGCAATTTGATAAGCTATTTTACTCCTCTCCGTGAATGAATCCTAAGGTGTGACCATTCAATTGAAGTCTATGGAACGGTGCGTTCATAAGGCATTGTTTATTGATAATGCAGTAAGCTAAATATCTCTAGCTTGTCTTTGGATTTTCTTAACCTCAGACTTGAGGCCTTTTTTTGTCAAGTTTACACTCGACGTACGTGTTCCACAGACAAACATCGGCTAATGCCGGCGATAAGCCCAAGGGCTCTAATCCTCTCCAGACTGAAGTTGTGATGGCATTGCATCCATTCATAAAGCTTAACTTGTATCAGTGTCCTTTGAATGGGCTTTACGGTTCAACAGAGACAGAAAAATGAGCTTAGATCGGACAACAGCTCGTAAAGACACACCTGGCGGATGCTCAGTGAGTACTTTTGAATACTGGAGCCGATCACGCTATGCAGCTCAATAAACCATGGCACTTAGTCACGAAAAAGTGAAGCTTGCCCCAGACGTATGCGTCAGTCAAACGGCAAAGAAGCACTTGGCTCAGTGGAACAGCGGCTAGAACGACGAAATGAAATGGCAGATGTACGCTGGCCAGTGGCTGATATTTCATTTTAATTCTTCATTTTATCGTTATCTACCCACCCCATCTCCCTTATGATGAGTAAGGAGAAAGTGAATGGTTCAGACCCAACGTGGTTTTTGACCTCTTGTGTTTGACAACTCATTTGGTGATTCTTATTACTGTTGGTGTTGATTTGAAAGTAAGAAGGTAAGGTCAAGGACTTACCTTTACCATCAACTAAAGAGTACATGAAATAAAGTGGTGTTCTATAGAGATGATTCAAATCACTGTTAATATGGAGACAGGTTCTAAATTTGGTCAAGCTTGTTTGAGAACTGAATTGGACTAATCGGGATTTCATTACCATAGCCTCTATTTATCATGTCACTTTTTGAGACAGGACTTATTCAAAGTGATTTAACGCTTACTAATCAGAGACTGTTAATATAGCTGATCATAGAGGAAATGACTGAGTTGAAACAACGAGCGGACGTGAAGAAGAAATTTTAAGGCAATGAATTTTAGCTGAGGCAAATGTATGATTGACATGATTGGGTAACGGGATTTCGTGAGGTTGATTGCTTAAAGGTGGTGGTCCTTAATCAATATAGCCGGTTTAAGAGATTAAAATCCTCATAGACATACAAGTGAAAGAGTAAACAAGGTAAACAATGTTAATCTTCTTTAGTTGATCGCAAGTAAATGTACAGTCTAATCAGTCAATGCTTTTTCTCAGGTGAACTTGTTTGTGAGTTTGTTTGCCAGTGCAACTGTAATGGACAGCTGCGGTCCCACTGAGCCGTCGCAAGAAAAAATGCTTGAAAACTAGTACGCTTTGTTATCATTTTATGCACTCTGAGCTTACTTGCCTGTCTACGTTGAACCAAAACTGGACCAATGCATCGTGTCCGGTGTCAAAAACTTGAGTAATGTGATACAAGTGATCCCTTTTGAGCTACTGCGTAAAATCTTTGTTATCATATGCTATCATCCGAATAGTTATAGGATGCTGCTGTGGTGGCTTTTTTGTTTTTACGCCGTACTCAGTGAGGCTGCGGATTTGTATTGTATACTTTTGAGCAAAATCGGAAATTGTGATTTTTCAGGTATTTAACTGGAAAGTCAAGTTGTAACCATTGACACATTTAGAAGATGAAGTTAAACGTATATATTTCATCCTATACCACTCAGTATCTTTGGAAGGAGATACTCGCGACATGTGCCGTACCTTTGTGGCCGCCGAACCGTTTTGCAACTCGGAAGTCTATGCGCGCTAGAGAGACCAGATAATCCCCCTAAAAAACTTTGACTTATTTAATGGCAGACATGCTCCTGATATTGCATTATCAAAAGCTTTCTATGTATGCACAGGACAAAGAAAGGAAATAACGGCCTATCACTCGAAGTGTATAACAGCGATTGTCGAGTGGATAAAAGATTAACCTCAAAATGTTTCGTCTAAAAGAGGGACTTGAAGCTTGTTTCGCGCTTTGAAATCTTGTTTCAGAGAAATGACGTCGCACATGGTTCATTCTCGTGGTTGTCTTTGATAGTCTCAATACTGAAAACACTGCCAGGGTGGAAGATCCTTTTGTCTTTTGTTACACTTTACAATGGACGGTGGTGTTCGGACGCGTAAGACTGAGCGTTTCACTTGCGATTTTTTTTTTCTTTCTTTTTTTTCCTAACGGAAAATTTATTGTGACCTTCGCGCGTGAACTTTGTTTCCAATTATATCACTTATTGCAGATCATTTAGTTGCATACACTACTTTTACTCAACCCACTGTTCTTGGTAAGCGCATATTACTGCGAAGTCATCAACAAACTCCTCAGTGATGAGCTTTTACCGAAACTTGTTTTTTGGCCAGTTTGGGTGCTACAGCAACGTGTAAGTCTAATCCGGAATTTATTGAGTTTTGATTGTATATTGGAATTTCTGCACGGACAAAACTGAACGCCAGCTGCCTTGAGTTATTAAAGCACGCTATGGCACAGTATGTGATTATTAATATTTTATTGCGCTCGGACCTTTAATCATTGATGTAGAATACCAGTTCCAGCAGCTGTTCATATATGAAAATCGATCACGAATGACACAATTCACCAATATCACGCTCTTTTAGAGGTTTGATTTGACGCGGGAAGTGGTGTTTCTTTGGGGGAGCGTTGCGTGACATCCCTAAAAACGGCTGCGAAGGAGAGTACAGCCATACCTCAGTTGTGTATCCATTTCGTATTTCACATGAAGCAGACTGGAATATTGCTTTCTTGGAATACGAAGATTCTTTGTTCAATGAATATTTACTTAAGAAACACTTAAATTATCGGCACCCCTACAGCTCGGCAGAAACCCTGAAAGTCATGGACATCAAGTATGCGTTGTTTAGTTTTTCATGTGTTGTCTATTTTTATCTGCAGATTTACTCAAAGAGCAAAGGAATTTTCTTTCCACTCAGAGCCGTACTTTCCAGCCATTTAGTGCTAGAAAATAAGCCTTAACATGATCCGTCAAACCTGTTTTCAGTATGCTCGTGGAAAGCAAAGGAACTACGCAAGGGTACTTTCTTTGTCATACTTCATGTATTGTTGAGCACTGAGGCTGTGTTTTGCGCCAAATTAAAATAGAGGACAACTTGGTAATTAAAAAACTAGGCATCCACGCACGATAGCAATATTAGAGGTAGGACTTAGTAAAACTGATCTTTTTGTTGCTATTTCCTTTTCCTTCGAGCATTAACTTTCAGGTGCTTGTGTTCTTGTTTTTCCAACCGATTGCACGAAACGGAGCAAAACGTGCGGGAATGCATCCTGCTCAGTCTCCTCCCACGTACGCGAAACCAGGCATTATTTCAAACTCCTTAAAAGTAAGAAGAAATTTTGCTTTCCAAACTAAGTGGGAAGCTTGGTTAAGTCGTAAGATAAGACTGAACTGGTAAAATAACGATGGCTTCGCGATTATGTTGCGTAATTTTTTTTTAAATACATTTGCCTTTCAATGAACAGGTACAGCGTGAGAAGGCTATTGTAAGGAATTTAAACGTCAGAGAGTGGATTTTAATCAAAAGATGCATTTCCTTGTGCATCTGTCCCAGCCCCAAAATAAGGCCTGCCTCCCACTTCATTCAGGCTCATCAATGGAACCAGACATACGATCTTGCATGGTTTTTCTTACGGAATTGGTCATTAGGTTTCCTTCGCTATTGACAGCAATCTCTTATCCAGAGTCCTCGGGCTCTTTGGTCAGCGGGTGGGCGCCCAAAGAGACTCTGGGATAATGGACGCCATTTTCCCAGAAAGTCTGGGACGGTTTCTTCTGAAGTTGCAAAGAAACAGCCAATCAAAAAATTCGAATTTTTTCGATTATCCCAGAGTCTCTTCTGGCGACAACCCGCTGAGCAAAGAGCCTGAGGACTCTGGGTACGAGATTGCAATGAAAAGGGACAAGCTATGGGCTGTCTCAGTCCCATATTGCATTGGTGTGCCACTTGCTAGTCAAGAAAGTCTGGGACGGTTTCTTCTGAAGTTGCAAAGAAACAGCCAATCAAAAAATTCGAATTTTTTCGATTATCCCAGAGTCTCTTCTGGCGACAACCCGCTGAGCAAAGGGCCTGAGGACTCTGGGTACGAGATTGCAATGAAAAGGGACAAGCTATGGGCTGTCTCAGTCCCATATTGCATTGGTGTGCCACTTGCTAGTCAAAGAATTCGAGGGAGTATTTGTAGGTTTTTGACAAATAGTTCAATCGGAGAATCCCTTCTGAAAGGCCTTTGGCATTACTACTAATTTCCACTGGGATGGCATTCAAAGTGTAGGCAAGATATTTCCAACGCGATCTTGAATCATCTTTTACTCCGTAATCTTCAGTTTATTTCCCGTCAGTTAGATAAAGAATTAATAAAATCGACACCAGTATCTATATCACTACCGCCTTTAATCAAAACTGCATTACGCGCGACTCATGTGTTTGAGAAAAAGACTTAAATAGCTGAACACGGTTGAAATCACTACTGCAGTTTTAACAGATTTTTTTTTCTTCTCGATTTTATGTTTGGATTGCGGCGAGTCACATGAACGACCAATTTGTTAAGCGGCGAGATGAGCCATTACAAAGAAGACCCATTCCTTGAGAACTGCCACTCTTCCGTAAATGCCATAGTAGTTTGGCTCTGCGCAGCTGTACCCCCAGCTGGTGTCCCCCAGAATGTACCATTTGCCATTGTCTTCGCAAACGAGTGGCCCACCCGAATCCCCCTGACAAGCATCTGTTCCTCCCTGTGGAAACCCGGCACATAACATCTCGTGGGTTATCATGTGGGCCGGGTACGACCCATTCTTGGTGCATTCATTTTTGGAGACCAGCGGTACCTTTGCCTGTTGTAGCTCATCTGGTGAAGGCCCACCCGGATTCAATGTGCCCCATCCCGTTATCCAACATTCCGACCCGGGTGGAAAACTGATACTGTCGTCGGGGAGACACACCAGGTTTACTCCTTGCTCTATAATTGCGGGGCGGTCCAAATGAATAAGGGCAATGTCATAGTTGTAATCAGTAAGACTGTTGTATTCACTGTGAAAGTAAATTCTTTTAATGCCAAAGTCCTGCTCAGTGCCTATTAGACTTGAGAAGTTTCTATAATGAGCGCCCATCCTATGAAGAGATTAGCAATGGATTCAATGTTCTTACAGTCATCTTAAGTCGCAGTTATTCTCGACCTTCATATTTTTATTAATCATACTGCTAAATTCAAAAGATTTTAATGGCTTTCATAGTACTAAGTATTTAGAATGAAGTGAAATGAAATGGGACTGCAGCGGTACAAATCCCGTTGAAGCCCTGAATTTGTCAGGCTTCTTTAATGGCAGTAGCTTCAAATTACCTGGGTAAGTGCGAGGATCGTTTCTTCGTTTCATTAAGTATACTTTTTTTTTAAACTTTTTACCGACTTGAATCATTCGTAGAAGCAACTGCCAACAGTTTTCGGTATTTTATTTTACTTTATTGTGATGAACGGCGTGTCATTACCAACCTCTTCGTCGCGTCCCCTGGAGCTAGAGAGTACCTCTCTCTCTCTCTCTCTCTCTCTCTCTTTCGCTCCAGGAGACGGGAGAAAGAAAGACTTTAGGAACGAGGTTGTTCATTACCTGACCATATTGTTGACGTAGTCTTCTTCTCTTATGTCCACTACGCAATGGGCAGCAGTCAATACCCATTCATTGGTTACCAACGACCCTCCGCAGTACTGGCTCCACTCTCCGGCGCTATTATTGTAAAGTAGCATGGCTTGCCAGGGCCAAGAGTTAGGCGTGGCCGTGGTGCCACCCACAATGCGTGTTTGTGATTTTCTGCCACAAAATGGCACGACTACAGAAACAAACCAAAATAGTTATGTTACAGAGATTTTTCTTGCTTGGTATTTTACTCCGCATTATTTATAAAAATCATTATCATCATCATCATATATCGTCATACATCATCATCGTGCATTATCATACATCATCATCATAATACTTTCTTTGGTAACGCAAGTTGTGGATGAAAGAAATGATTATGAAGTGCGGGTTAGACATGAACTGAAGAAATGATCCTCACACTTTCTGGACAATTTAAGCAATTGTTATGAAAGAACTGGGATTTATAGATACTGTAAGGATATGCTTCGAGTAGTATCATTATTTTGCTCAGATACAAGGGAGAGAGTAAGATTTAATGGTTTATAGTCTACGATATGATCCGATAAAATATTTGGCAAGTCTTTAACTTGACGATGTCAGGAAATTTAATGTCATAGATCGTCATGGCGGCCATATTGGTGGAAGAAACAATGAAACGGTGGCCATGTTGATGGGACAAAACAATCTTTGAGGAATTGAGTTCCATTTTTATGCAAATGCTTCCTTTTTTTTCATTAAATCAATATGGCCGCTGGTCATGTGAGAGAAAACCATACATAGGGTTCGATCCAACAAGGGCAGTAATATGCTGTTTCGTGACGCAAGCAAGGTTACAGCAACAAACCTCGCTTGAATAGCAAAGATGAAAATTGCTTACATGGTGGGATGGGTACAGGTGTCGGTGTGGGAGGGACTGGCTGCGCTGAGCTTGGTTGTAATGCACAGTTGCTGGCCTGAAACACCAATACGTCATCTAGAGCTATATCTCCCATGTATCCTGTGCCAGCAACGCCTTCAAATACCACCTGTTTGTTTAGTCAATCACAACATATTAGTTAATGGCTTGGTAAATCTTCGCCCCTCTTCTGCCCCCTCCCCTCCCCCACTTTCACACCCAACAGTCTCCGTCCGAATGAGCTCTTGCATACTACAAAGAAAGCTCGTTAAAGAATAATCGTTTGGATCGTGTTCTATTGGAATCAACCGTTTTCTGAAAAAAACAAAACCAAAAAAAACCTTTTGGTTGGTTTGGTTGAACAACTTTTCCAAAAAGCCTCGAAGTTGGTTGAAGCGGTTGACAACAATCTGTAGGGTCCGCTGATCTCTTAGATTGCACCGAGGTTTTGAGTTTGGAGAGATTTTCCCGCGAAAATCTCGACAACCAGACCTGGCAAAAGAAGTAGAGGAGATCTGAGCGAATTACTATTCCCAGTCGAAACCCAAAATCCTTGACAAAGTGCTCTCTTGGGAACTTCAACCACACCAACCCAAACAAGTTTTTGTCGAAAGGGTTGATCCCAAAGGAACACGACCTTAGTTGAAAGCACGCGCCAAAAACACTAAAAAGTCTCCAAAACAAGCCCCTCCGAATAACTGAGGGCTTATATTTAGCTTATATTTGAGAATTGCCCTCAAATAAAATATGCTTAGACCAAAGCAAATTGCTCATCCCATTACTTTTGATAAAGACTTAAAAAAACGTACTTCCGTACACTGAGCCCAGTTGACTTCTATAACGCAAATTTCTCTCCTATAAAAAGTTCCTCTGAATATTAGCTCCTCAAAAAAGACGTTTGAAAAATATAAGCCCAGGGCCTTACTTTCAGAATTTAACGGTATTTGAATTTGTCATTTAAGTCTTATTTTTAGAGAGGTCTCAAACGGTTTACTGACGAAGGGCCTGTTCTGTTTCGGGAGAGCTGCAGATCTTTCTCCCATGTCATTGATCTCAGTCATTAAGGCGGGAAAGAGAGCGGCATTCACGAGAACGCATTTAAAACCGAAGGATGGAAAAGTAACGGAGCTGAGGCTGCGAAAGAGAAGGCTAGCTTAGACCCTGGATGTTTGTGGGCTGAGGTTGTTGGTTTCTGTACCCTGCTCCGAGAGGTTTTCCTCCGGGTCCTTCGGTTTTCCCCTCTCCACAAAACCAACATTGGATTTGATTTGATTTAATTTAAAATGTATATTAGTAAGAGAAGAGCCACCTCGTGGAGACTACTAATAAAAGCCACATTATTATTATTATTTTTATTATTATTATTGTTATTATTATTATTATTATGTGAATTCTTGCTGTTCAGTCTGCTGTATACTCCTGAAGGGCCGGGTCGAAACCATGGTCCTGGGGCACAACAGGGCTGATAAATTTTGCTTTTAAGACAATACCTTCCTTAGTATGTGGTCTGTTCCTAATAAAGTTATATTTTGTAGTTCATTGATGTTGATTGCCCCGGGGATTTTTTCCGTGTGCTTTTGCAGTCCCTCCTTGATGAGCCCAAGAGCACCTATAACAACTATATATTATTATTATTATTATTATTATTATTATTTTATTATTATTTTTATTTTATTATTATTAGTAGTAGTACAGACTAAATCAGTATTATTATTAGACTTAGAGATAGGCCTTTCTCGATTATGCTAGTAAAACTGGCATTTAATGCTACTAGAAATTCTCGCATAAAGCCAAAAAATGCTAAAATAATGCCTGATTTCTTTAAAAAATGCCACTTGAATTCCAAAAAATGCTTTGTTTTATTTCAAACAAAACGTACAAACTCTTACATTATATGCTCATGTCAACAACAGGTAATACTTAATAATTGTTTGTTTATAAAACTTGGGGTCAGAATTAAAACTTTTCCAGCCAACAGCCACTAAACAGTCATATTTGAAGCACTACCATGCGCTGGGTACACACAACGTAGACTAGCACAATTCTGTTCAACTTCTAACTCATATAAAACGTTTACGTTGTAAAACTTTAGGATTATTTATCCTTCTGAGTGCTGAAAGCTGGATCAGAGTCATGAAAAATGACAGAAAATGCTAGCAATTCTTTCTCAAGAAAAAACGAAAAAAAATGCTCGTTTTCCCAAAAAATGCCCAAAAAAATGCTAGCATAATCGAGAAAGGCCTACTTAGAGATAGAGAAAGGACTTGCTGGACTGACATGATAATTTCTTAACGAATGTTTTATGCCTTCTTTTGATTGATTTTTTTTTTCTTACCGAAGACTTTTTATGTACATATGCTTTAGAATTTTTTTGTAAATAGCTGCAAATTTTGACTGTTATTATTGTTCAGTTTATATGTGCAATGTTTAAACTAGAATTTTCTTATCATCGTGCTTTTAGTACTGTAGTCTTTTTATATTTTTAACTGATTGTCACTAAATTTAGTGTTAGTATTTTCTTTGAGTTGTAAATAAAGGTGTCATTATTATAAAATTAAAAATATATTATTATTATTATTATTATTATTATTATTATTATTATCATGTTCGTTGGACTAATATATTGAATTTACGCATAGATTTTTACTAAAAAGCTCGTATTGGTTAGATTTAATGGGTCAGTTGTCTCTCAAAAGAGTTGAAAGCAGGCGAAGCTATACTTCAATGCCGGATACCTTGATAGAGGAATCGTTGGGAACATGCAAAGGAATAGAAGCAAAGTGCCAGGCATCTTCTTGGTCCCCTTGTACCCGCCATAAAGCAGTTCTTGAGCCGCTGGGGGACTGAGAGTAAACTGCGAGTTCCCGGATGTTAAGGCCTTTCATGTGAAAGTAGAAACTGACACAGTTACCATCAGCAGCAGAGATCTGGGGACTAATGAGTCGAGCTGCGTCACGGTTTAAACGCGGGTACGATGTTTCGATGAACATGTAGGATCCTGATTGAACAAGACAGACAGAACTGTTAAATGAAGAGAAAGTGCAGACTAAATCAAACGTAAAACCTTCCTTCTTATTCCAAAGGTTATATTTCATTTCATAACTGTGTGGTTTTTGGCTTCAACTCTGATTTTTTTTTTGTTTGAAAACTTAATTTGTTTTGGCTTCATTTATTTATTTACTTATTTTTGTTGCTTTTGTTTTGTTTTATTGCGGCTACTGTTTCCCCCGAGACAAAGTGCGAGATCTTTCCTATGAAAATGCGTTTTATTTTCAAATGATAAACCTTGGAATGTTACACCCGCTTTGAAAAAGAGACTGACGTGAACTCGAAAATGACCTGTTACTTTGAATTTCGTTTTATGACGCCCATTGAAAACCACCCTATTAGCTTTAAGGCGCATGAATTTGTTGTCGCGCTTTTTCTTGCAGGTTTAGTTTGCGCGTAGGAAAAACTTTTTGTTTCATGAACTGGTTATTTTTAACTTTAAGCGGGATTTAGAATAGGCTTTCTGCATTTAGCAGAACTCGACACACAACGGTATTAAGTTTAGATTTTCTGTGACAAACGTTTGTAGTCGTGTGTTGTCAATTTCAGCGCTAGCATGTCGCACGAAGAGTAGCAGTTCACTGTTAAGCATCCCTACCCACAAGCTTAGTTTGCGTGCAGGAAAGAATTTGTTTGTTTTTTCGTTAACTGGTCAATTTTTAGTTTTAAATGACGATTTTCAACTGGTTTGCTCTGATCAACAGAACCCGAGATATTAATAACTTTTTTTTTTCGGATAGAGCGGCAAATGTTCCTAATACATTCTTCCGATTCAGATTTTACAAAGAAACTCACCCCATAGGATACATCCTATGACATGGCATCCAGGCGTTGTGCCGCTCAACAAAGCTTTGACCGTGATTACGCGTTGCTCTAATACATATTTTTCATTCTTGTCCTAATGTTTTGATCACACCCACAATATAAAACACTAATACATATCCCGGACTCGACGCTATATGTGTGTTGATTTTGTTGTTGGTTGTCTTCTCCTTCTCCTGATAATCCGGCTTCCGGCTCTCATTTTCAAATTCCAATTCGATCTGGATTCAGTGGACCAATACCCACTCTGTGGAGGTGCCACTGCAAATTCCGATTATCGTTATTATCATTATCAATATCATTAGCAATAGCATTAGCATTAGCATTAGCATTAGCATTAGCATTAGCATCAGCATCAGCATCAGCATCAGCATCAGCATCAGCATTAGCATTAGCATTAGCATCAGCATCAGCATCAGCATCAGCATTAGCATTAGCATTAGCATTAGCATTAGATCTGCACTGCTGTGTCTTGGAGGATCCCGCACAACAAGAAGAGTTCCTACTAACATACGTGGCACGGACTTGGAAGTAGAAATGGAACCAGCAGGAATAAGTTACTAGATCTTTTCATTGTACCTTGTAAATAGTTTCTTAAGTTTCCCATCGATATGCGTTTTACTCTTTTTTTATTGTTGTTGTTGTTATTATTGTTAGTAGTAGTAGTAGTTTTTAGCATTGTTCGTAATCTTAGCTGATGATTTTATTTAAAAAACCAGTATCGTTGTCATCATCATCGTTATTGTCATCATTATTATTATCGTAACTGTAACAAAATTCTCGAATCTGATTTGTTATCAGCAGCCCCGATTTCAGCATTAATCGGACAGTTTGTAACTGGACACCTTGTAATTGGATAGTTGCACGCGTCATGCCTGATTAATTGGACAGTACGCGTCACCAAGCGTACGCGAGTTCTTTTTGTTTTTTTTTCCCTCAGGTCTAAACGACTAAAAAGTTGAACAAATTAATATATATCCCTGCAGTATGCCTTAGCAAAAGGTGATATTGGCATTACACCCTTTTTGGGGGGTTTCACTCATGTTTGTTTTGTGAACTTTTTTTCGAAGCTACGTAGTTCGCTTCACAAGAAGAACCCCTCGAGCTGTAAGTTCAGTATTTCGTGCGTACCGAGCTGGCCAATCACAAGTGATTTCATTGTTTCGACTGATAACCAATCAGAACTGGAGGCTTGCGTAGAGTTGCCCAGAGCTCTTCCCGCAGTCACGCCCGTTAGACATGCGCAAAAGGAAGAGCTCTGGGAGTGATCGTGCTCTTAAAATTTAATTTAATTTTTTTTACACACAGAATTGACCGTATTTTCTATGGGCTATTGTGGAATGCTTTACCTAGACTTTTCTTATCACCTGGTTTTTTTAGTTCTGTAGTTTTGCTTTGTTTTGTTTTTAATTTATAAATTGATTGTAGCTAAATGTAGAGTAAGTAGTTTCTTTGAGTTCTAAATAAGAATTATGATTATGATTGTGATTATGATTATTTTATGATGATTACGTATGAAATAGGAGCCTTCTCTTAAAAACATCAGATCCGCACCCATTTTTTTAGATAGTTAATAGCGGGGTTAGAAGATATACTCCCCCATGAGAAAACTAGTTAGAGCTAGAAATGTTCAGTGCTCGCTGGTAGCGTGGCATTTTCATTTCACACTAGAAGTAAATGTAAATGTAATTTGTTTACCCAAGGAGCACCAAGGAGCTCGCAAGAACTTGTTCAGAAGTGACCGTGCGTTCTAGATCGAATTGGAATTTGGAAATGCTGGTTTTTGAGGAGAGGGGGCAAAACCGAAGTACTTGGAGAGGAACCTCTCGGAACAGAGTGAAGAACAACGAAAAGTAAAGAGTAAAGAACAACAGAGAACAAGAGAGTAAAGAACAATTAAAGAACAACAGAGAAAAGAACAACGACAACAAGCTCAGTCCACATAAACCGAATTCATAAATGGCGGCTAATAGATTATTCTTTTTTCTTTATGCTAATTTTCATCACTAGCCTCCATTTTAAAGCAAAAATTATTTTCAATTTGTACATGCTAAAGAGGCTAATGAGGAAAATTAGCTCAAAGGCAAAAGAATGACTTTTAGGCGCCATCTGTAAATTCGGTCGATAGATCGTTTTTACATGACGTCATGGCGGCCATATTGGTGTACTTAAACAAAGAAACGGCGGCCATTTTGGTGTCCCAAAACAATTCTCAGCGAATTGAACTCCATTTTTATGCAAATATTCTCTTTTCTTTCAGTAAATCAAAATGGCCGCCGGTCACGTGAGTGAAAACCATCTATATGGCGTCGATTCGGGGAATCGAACCCGGGCCACAATGGTGGAAGGCGAGTGCTCTAACCATTGGGCCAACCCCGCTAACAAGTAGAATAAGGCCTTGCATACACTACTTATACGCCACCTTGTCCAGTCGAATGATCGCCCTTAGGTCCTGTGTGTGGAGTGCCCGTTGGCCCTGTATTGTTTGTCCATTGAAACTCCGCATTGGCATCATGTACATATCCACATAGGCCTACTTCAAAATCACAAGTACCAGACGCTGAAAACAAAAACATTATAATCGAATAAAAGGGAAGTTTTTGTTAATGAAATGTGTGGTGTTATGGTAAATACTGACCGACGAAGATATTTCCTTTGATCTGTGGACCACCGAAGATCACATGAAGTTGAAAAGAAAACCGAGGACATTGTTAAGTTCGGCTCCGTCAATTTTCCAGGAACAGAAAAAGGAAGGTCAATTGAAAACATTGAAGGTGGCATCGAAAAGACGTATTCCGGCGGATAAAAATACAGGAAAAACCCGCTTGTAAGAACCTAGGGGTTTAAGAACCTGCTGGCAGAAATTTGCCATTTTAATACCCAAAAATATAGGAACCTGTTTCGCCAAGCAAGTTCAAGCAGGTTCTTATGTGTGGTTTACGCTTAAATTAGGATAAACATTTTGACCAAGGAGTTTGACTGTAATGAGTTTTGTCGGGCTTAACATGATACAGTTGTGGATAAATACTGTATATTTAAGAACCAAACCCAAGTTTATTTATATATTTTTCTGGTAATCAACAACTATACCTCCTTCATAGAAATTAAGAACTAATTAAGAACCTAATTAAGAACCTACTTAGCCTAAATTACCAATAACTACCCTCAAATACAAGAACCTATTTTGCCAGACTTCCAAAAATGTAGGTTCTTACACGCGGTTTTTACTGAACCGATTTTCTTAAAATCCACTTTAATGAAGTTTTAGGAGTTACCCGGGATTGTCACACATGATCGAGAGTCGGCACAAGTCTAAAGAGCGAAATCGAAAGACTATTCTGTTTATTTATTTATTTATTTATTCTTCAAGGCTTGTTCTAGAATAAGTATCTTGCCAGCGGCAGTGGACTTAAAAGGTTCAGGCCACCTTTGAACGGTTTTTTAAACTCCGATTCAAAACCTCATTAATAATTCATCACCTAACAGCCTATCAATTCACCAATATAAAACGTCACTTGCATGAGCCTCAAAACCCGATAAAACACTCCTCGTACAGCTATTCATAAAGTTATTTCAGTAGAGGTATGACTTAGAGTTAGAGTTAACGACTGCCAAAATCCTGAATTCATGATTTTGGAAGGGTTAGCTTAAAAGTTTAGTGATTAGGTCTAAACCATGATTTAAGAGTCAAGTCGGTTCATTTAATTTTGGCTTTCCAGAATGTTGAATTTAGGATTTTGGCAGTCCAAAATCTTGCATTCAGGATTTTGGCAGTCGTTAACTCTAACTCTAAGTCATAACTCTACTGAAATAACTCTATTGCTAGTCGACCTCCTCGTATATCCCTCGTATTCTTTATATAAAGAATACTAAAAGGGCATACCTTGTTTTTCTTGTATGCGAATATTTTCCTCTCACAGTTTGAACCATTGTTAGGACTCTAGAGGGACACGCTCTTTGTGGAATGTTTTTGAAGCCGTTCAATACACTCGCAAGTCATGTTTTATCGGGTCTAAAACCCCTCAGCTTTCGTCTTGCGGTTTAAAACCCGAAAAAAAAAATTCCTGCTCGTTTATTAATTATAAACAGTACTAAAATCTTCCAGTAATATTTATATCAGTGTTTATAATCCATCAAATATTTTCGCTCGCACGCGATTGGTCTAAATGCGTCACGTGACCGAATATACCCCAGCTAAAACTGGGGAATATCCGAGAATATTCCCCAACTGATATTCCCCACTTTCCAAAACTTCAAACCGCGAAAATATTTGAAGGATAATAAACACAATAGCCTCAATTTGGCTTTTGAAATATGCTCGGATGTTTGTCCGCGGACATTATCTGTTCCGAGAAGCTCACAGTTCGCTTCTCGGAACAGATAATGTCCGCGGACAAATATCCGAGCATATTTTTCGCGCCAAATGGAGGCTATTGTTTATATATGTTCACTACTGAACATGCCCCCCCAATTCCTTGTAAAGTGACCTTTATAACGACATCTCGTATGGTTACTTAAGCATAGGAGAGACAGTTCTTTTCATAAGTGGAAATCGACCAATTTGACCGTTGTTTGACTTTGTACGCTGCACAGAAGAAAAGAAGTGCCAGATAGAACAAAGAAAGTTATTTTCTGTTTGTCCAGATGCGAAAGAGTAATCCCGTTTTTGAAAACATCTCGACCAATTTTAATCACGTTGTAAAACAGCATGATGTTTGCTTATAAACGTTCTTATTGAAAGACTCGAATCACTATGCCACAATTTCTTGAACTGAAGAAACTCTGGGCAACTCTGGTTGACTGTCAAAACCCTTGATCAAATTTGACCTTTATGAGCAGATTAGAGGAGATTATAGGTTTGCATCAGGCATCAATTTGATTCAGAAAAAAGAAGACCTTTTAATTTTTAAAAACAAATGTATTTAAATCAATATTTGTACAGGAGCATCCAGTTTAGCATAGCTAGTTGAAATGGAGCCCTGAAATAACATAATTAACTCAGACAATTTACAAAGAACATATCCAGATTGGAGCAGGGCATTATATGCATGAATACCACTAATTTTGAAACTTCCCTGATACTTAGTCGTACGCGCAAGTCGAAGGCGTAACAAATCACGGCCTCTGGTGTTATAGTTGTGAATTTGATGTAAATGCCTCAATTCCGACAAAAGGTATGATGGCGCCAATCCATCGATACATTTATGGACCAATATGCACTTTAGATATTGTCTGCGGGCTTGTAGGCTAGGCCAGCCGAGCGTTAGTTTTAACTCCTCAGTTGCAGTAGATAGGCCTTCAATAATACAGACAGCACGCCTGTTCATGTTGTCCAGTAAGTCTTGCTCCCAACGCCACAGCTGTCTGACCGTCGAGATTCTAAAGACAGACTTAGAAGCATCTGTGGATGTCGTACATTACTTCTTGCATAAGGTGTGGGAGCAAGAACAAATACCGGAGGATTGGCAACGGGGATTGATAGTGAAACTGCCAAAGATAGGTGCATGATCTAACTGAATGCAACAATTAGAGGGGCATAACGCTTATGGTGGTTGCAGCAAAAGTTCTGGGCCGAATCATAATTACACGAATACTGGGTGGAATTGATAATAAACTGCTTCAAGAACAGGCAGGCTTCAGGAAGGGCCGCGGTACAACGGAACAAATATTTATACTACGCAATATCATTGAACAGTGTATTGAATGGAACGCCAACCTTTATGTCTGCTTTGTTGACTTCGAGAAAGCATTTGTTTCTGTAGATCGTTCTGTACTCTGGAGAATTATGAGGAGCTACAGCATTCCTGAGAAGATTGTAAAGATGGTGAAAGTGATGTACAGTAGGAGTGAATGCGCTGTAATCGGTGGGTCAGGTGTATAGGATTGGTTCGAGATCAAGACCGGTGTTAAACAGGGTTGTTTTATGTCTGGGTTTCTTTTCCTGCTTGTTGTGGACTGGGTCATGAGAAAGACCACCAAAAGTGGGAATACAGGCATCAGATGGAAGTTCAACAACTTCCTGGGAGATTTTGACTTTGCCGACGACCTAGCCTTGATCTCTATCAGTAGGAGGCATATCCAGTCTAATGTCAGCAACCTGGCACGTTATGCAAAAATGACGGGCCTCAGGATAAACACAGCAAAGACCATGATGATGAGCTGGAACAACTCCGCAGGCAGAAAGGTCCAGGTCGATGGAGAAGAACTAGAAACGGTGTCGAAATTCGTTTATCTAGGAGGAACAGTGATCCAGGAAGGGGGTTCAGACGAGGACATCAAAAGCAGACTTGGAAAAGCCAGAGCAGCATTCAGCAAGCTTGGAAACTTATGGAAGAGCGGTCAACTGAAATTGACAACTAAGCTGAATATCTTCAAGTCCAGCGTTATAGCTGTTCTGTTATACCGTTGTGAAACATGGCGTATGACTAAAAGAGATGCGACCAAGCTAGACGTATTTCTACGCAAAAGTCTTAGAAGGCTTATGAAGATCTATTGGCCTATGAAAATATCAAACGAGGAGATTCGAAACCGGGCTAACATCAGCACCATCAGTGAGCAAATCTTCCGGCGGCGCTGGAAGTTCATCGGCCACGTCCTCAGAATAGATTCAAACAAACATCCCAAGACAGCACTAAGGTGGGCCCCAGAGGGAAGAAGAAGTCGTGGCAGACCGAAAGAAACTTGGCGGAGAACCGCAGAAAAAGAAAGAACAGCATTGGGTTTCATCTCATGGAGCGAGGCAACGGTGGCTGCCCGTGACGGTGCGACATGGCGAAGGAGAGTGTCTGGCCCTATACCCACTTAGGATTATGGCTAAAGAAGAAGAAGAAGCCTTCGGGAGACGTTTTTTACTACTATACAGCTAGCCCGTGCGAGCCTTCCCGTAAGATTCAAGCCTCAAGCTGTTTTTCAGTTAAGTGATATTAGCACATTATTGACGGCGGAGGAGGGCCAAAATTATACTTTTGCATGTACTGAAGCCGAATGAAATTTAGGAATAAACATCTGCGAAATTCAGGATTTTTGGCATTCTAGAGAGCAACATGTCAGCATTTTATGGCTGAGCACAATCGGGACAGGTTCCCGCCCGAATTACAATTCGTCAGTTTAATTTAGGGACAATCGTTTTTATGCCGGTCGTC
>BLFK01000489.1:1058489-1060989 GCA_014634185.1 Astreopora myriophthalma
GCGCCATAAAAACCACAGCTTTAATAAAAACAAAATCATTCTGCATGCTCTGCAGGTGCGTTCTACAATTTTGTACATTTCTTTCCCGTCCTCTGCAAATCAACAGCGTCAAATGACCAAAATCAGCGGCTTGCGGAGAACGTCAGTACGAGACATTGAATTTTTCTTCCTCTCTCCAAACTCAGTGAACATCGTTCGTACCAGTTTTATATTAGGACAACAGGCGCACGTTTTACATATTGGAAGAGTATTAAATCACCAATATCTAGTATGTCAGATATCGGCGATTAAATTCGCCGCAATTCGTCTCGTGTGCCCGCTCCTGCGATTTTTTTCACGCCCGTCTTAGCGAATTGCTGAACGATTCAACCAATAAGACCTTACAATTTTTTCACCTCACGGACTAAAAATGGCGGACAACAGTCATTTTTATTTTGAGAGATGCCTGCGAACAAAATTACAGCGGAAATTAGATGCGATCAAAATTGCTGCGATCGGCGAACAAAATCTCCTGTGTCGCTGGCTTTACTGGTTGCAAAGAACGGCAAAGAAATGTCCCAAAATGTAAAACGCACGTGTATCGCACGAGAGCAATCAGAATGGCTTTTGCTCATTAAGGTTTTTATTTTATCGCAGTCCAGTTGCCGTTGCCGTCCTGGTTTGCTAAGGCTCCCTACTAGAGCCCACACGACCGGAATTTATTCCTGTTTCAGTAGCAGGAAGCCACTGAAATTTCTTCTAACATCGGCCCCCACCCTAG
The DNA here is from genome assembly GCA_014634185.1 of Astreopora myriophthalma. Lineage (NCBI taxonomy): Eukaryota > Metazoa > Cnidaria > Anthozoa > Scleractinia > Acroporidae > Astreopora > Astreopora myriophthalma. The sequence goes on from BLFK01000489.1 coordinate 1,059,250, forward strand.
ACGGGAGGCTAATCAATCCTTGGGTGCCCTTCTTTCCTTTTGCGGAACGTTGCTACAGTGAATAGAGGAAAAGAGTGGCAAGCAAAGTTTCTTGTCTAAGCAAACAACAGGCCAGGCCTCCAACCACCGGCGACCATGAGGAACCACCCCGCCTCCAAGCGCATCATATGCTACCTGTTTCTTAAAAACCGACTTGTGGGAGTAGTAATATATCCTCACCAGGTCCACCCACACACAAAGCCAAATGAGCCCAGACGCACAAAGATATGGGAGAATCGGCCCGAGGCTTTGCGAGTCGGTAGGCCATGAGAGAATATATTCCATCGCTGCTGGGTGGAGGGTGGGGCGAAATCTCCTAGCACGGGTCTAGAGACCTTAAACTTTGCTGGAACTGACTGAATGAACAAGTAACTACTCTTAAATAGGGCAGGAAGGCTCGTGAGAATGCTATGCATTCCCCTGGATCACGCCGGGACTTTAGGGAGTGTACAGTGGCTTATTTTGGCTTTTGCGCGTGTATTCCCAAGGTGAGAATAATATGCACAACCTACGGAACAGAATCACGATTCTAACATAACATCAGCGATAAATACACCACAGCCAGGTTAAGCTCGCCTTTTAGGAATGAGGGTTTTGGAATGTAAACACATAATCTTACTGGAATTCGTCGTCTTCCTCCGCGTCCAACAGCAGTTGCTTCACCAGCAAACCTAAAAGCGATGCGAATACTTTTACACTAAATGCCACAAAAGCAAAGTAACCAGAAAAAGACAGCAAACAAAGGTGGAAATGTAGCTTCCTACCGCAAAGTCGTGCAGTTTAAGGTGGGTTTACACGTACGACGTCATAATAAGCAAAAGAAATATACACAGGCGCATGAACTGGTTAGTGTCTTTTGTTCTAAAAAAGGTACCAATGAGGAAAACGCTACTGCGCCTGCGTATGTTGCTTGTGCTTACACTTGCGTCGCAATCTCGTTCCCAGCGCCCACGTATCTTTTGGTCAGAACCAAGACACGGAGCTCTGGAATAATCAATTTCCAGACTTCCAAGATTTTAGGAGTTACGGTTACACGGCGCATCCATGCCGTGGTTAACAATATGGTGTCCAGACATACAGTCGATGTGGATGCGTTCCACAAAGGCATACAATACGCACTAAAAGCTAGGAGAGTCCAATGAACAGCTATATCAAAATTTGAAAACAGGTTGCGATGATGAAAACAGATGTTTTAGCGGTTTTACCGACGCGTTTTGGCAAGAAATTTATCAACCAAAATTTGGGTTTCATCTTCGATTTCCTGAGAAGTGAAATGGGGCGATCATTAGAACTCGAGGGTTTACAAAGGCAGCGACAAGTCTTGCTGTTTACAAGTTTAGTTGGAGTTTTTGTGCCATATTCCTCTGAAATATTCGCTCAGCTGTTCTGATTTTGTTTACAAGCAATTTTACTTCCGGTAGTTTATGCATGGGCAGTCTGATAAATAGAGTAGCCAATCAACGCAGTTCTGAAAATTGATTATTTCAAAGCTCCGTGTCGTGGCGCTGACCAAAAGATACGTGGGGTCTGGGAACGAGATTGCATGCGTTGTACGTGTAAACCAGCCCTTAGAGGCGTTAGATAGAAACCTTTATTTAAGTGTGATGAAACTCTAGTGCGTTACCAGCATTAACCGGGGTCACTAAAACAAAGCTAGCCAAAATAAATAGAGAAATAATAATTAAGACGAAAAATCTAAAA
>BLFK01000489.1:1065989-1075547 GCA_014634185.1 Astreopora myriophthalma
GAAGTCTGTTTCCTGACACGTCCGCAAACACTGATTTATGGCTCCCGTGCCTTTAATAAGGGATGTTTCGTGTCTTTTGCTACATTTCTGTACCGCTTAACGACTTAACAACTTAAGTAAGTCAGAAATACGGTTTGTGGACTTCACTGGTAACCGACTTCCGGTGTTCATAAACAACTTGAGTGAAATTTACATACCCCAGCCAACCGCATAAGACTCGATCTCCGTCCCATTATAGCCTCTTGCTCTAGGCACCAATCAAGAGGGTAAATATACCTGACAGGCGCTCACCGCGGGCAAGGTGTGGCGGAGCAACTCACAATCGCACGAATTTTGTGGAGGATAATCAATAAGCGTAGCGATGACAAATCAGAGCAATTTCCAGCCTTTTTCTTGTGACCTGAAAACCTGTCTCCAAGTTTCCTTACGTCCATAAGTTCACTTTCTAACGCATAAGATATATGATCGTTAAAAAGATAAATGTTGGACGATCCAACATGTTGAAAAGTTGGGGGTGGCCAAACGAGATCAGGCATCAATTCAACATATTTGATCAACTCGAAAAAACTGAGAATAGAGAGAGTATACACTGGAAACCAAAGGAATTAATTCGAAGGCGACGAGAGTGCGGTTATTTTAGCAATATTGTAAGGGAACTAGTCGCCATCGAAGAATATGTTCGCTCTCTCGCCTTTTTGGTGGTACTCGGCACAAGGCCACAATAGATCGATCAAGCGATCATTTTTCCTTTTCGCTCCATCGTCTTGCTCTTCAATTTGGTGTGTTTTCTTTTTTTAAGTTCGAACAACATTCTGCGCTGCTTCCTCGCTCGGTGCCATTTTGAAAACCATGACTGGCATGATTGCTGGCGTCCAAACAAACGGTGACAACTAGATTTGCAGTCACAATGCACGTGCGCGCGCGCAACATGTTGGCTGAGACTGACCAAACGAACGAAATTTCCCACATCCAACATCAGAACAAAAGAAATGTTAGACGATGTTGGATCGAATGTTTGATGTTGTATCAAACATGTTCTTCCAACATCATCCAAAATGTTGAATGGTCATCAAACACGGTGGCCAATCGATAAAATGTTGGATCGTCCAACATTTATCGTTTGGCCAGGCCTTTACAATCGCCGCGACCGCTGTAGTCATTGCGATTGAGCAAAAAAAAAAAAAACAAACAAACAAAGGAAAATAGAGAAAGAGACGTGCGATAGCTGATAGCTGTGATTTGGGTCTTGAACTGTTTCCATTCTTTCTGGTTTCTATATATTTCAATACACTGACTTCGATCGCTGCGATCACCATGATCGTCGAGAATCTCAGCGATTGTGCAGTCGCTACAGTCGCTGCAGTGGTTCAGGGCGTTTCCATATCATGATTGCTCCAGTCGCTGAACAAATTTTTCGGCATATGAGAACCAGGCATTAGCGACTCCTCCAATATATATATATATATTAAAATTGTTCAAACTTGATATACGATAGAACTTTTGAAGCTTTCTTATCGTTCGTTGTGAATAGTGTTATGCTGATATTTAGTCTGTTTCATTTACTGGCTTTAATCAGTTGTAGTGATTAAGGAAGCCATAAAGTTACCTCGTTCGACCATGCCATCGTGAGCGTTCTCCTCCAGGGCGAGGTTACCAAGTAACATGCCAATCTCTCGTTTGATTCTAAGGCTGTGAAATCGGTGTTTGATCTCGCGAAATATCACATCTAACACTCCATTCTCGACCATCAGAGAGCGGTGACTGGGAACCTGGATAAAGAAACAAAGTGGAGCCTCTAAGACCTGCGCAGATACCATAGAATTCAAGGGAAGTTGGGTTGGCGCAGTGGAGCGAGCATTGGTGTGTCCCGCGGTTCGATTCCAGGAATTGGTCAGTTATGTCTAGAAATGCAAGTAATTAGATGCACGCTCAATTTTAATATCCATCACGAAGTGTCCCGTTAAGTTTAAGCGTCTAGTTCCTATTTCTAACAATAATGTTAGGGTTTGCATTAGGGTTTTTTCTAGGTTAGGGTAAATGCAACTGTTTATGTTTAGTTGAAAAGCAGTTTGGCGGACACTTTTGTGACATTTATTGCCTGTAATTCTGGACACAACTCATGTTGAAGTTGAAAACAAGAGCAAGGGGACACTTCGTGACGCTTATCATAATCTGCGTGCATCTAATTACTTGCATTCCTGGACATAACATAAGATGAACGAAAGTCATTATTCCTCGCTAGCGCGCGCACTTACAAACACTGACGAATGCGGCATGATTGTGACGTTATCCGAATAAGACAACCGTTACTTAGTTTTGGTGCAGTCGCAGTTTGATGTCGCACATGAAATTTGTTTGCGGACATATTCAGATACAACGAGGAGGACGAGAACAGTGAACGAAGGTAAGTTTCAGCTCATTTACATCCACATATAATGACCTTGCAACGTCTTACGACATATCACAAAACAGTCTAGATCACCCTAACGAGTAACGAGAGAAAAGCGCTCGCGAATTTCGTCTTCATCTTTGATGGCTTCAATTTTCCAATCTCTTCACTGACCATTCTTTAAGCAGCGAAAAAATGCCTGTGAGAAAGTTGGGGGTTTGAAACATCGCCCTGCAACTTAAAGGTGGGCGGACACGAGGGGTCAATTTAAAGCTAAAATTAAACGAATAATTCTTCAGAAAACAGATGACTATATTGAGCTTCCCCAAATACTCTCCAATATCAAACAAATAAAAACGTGATATAATGTACATAATTCACATTCTAATTTCCAGTTTGCCTTTAACCTCTTGATCCTATCCTTCAGTCGTTTATAAGTGTGGCTCAATAATTCCGCAGATCAGCTTCTATATTGTTGTGTTATACTGTAGTTTCTTAACTTAAATAAATAAATCTGTTCCTGCGTCGAATGGCATTTCCTGCTAATTTGCTAATTTCCTGATTTGATAATTTGATAACGCATGATAAAAGTTATTCCTGTTATTAAAAGAGACACTTTACTCGTTGGATAGCCAGCGTGGCAAGCGTTCCGTACGAGCGAAGATTTCCCCAATTTTCCCGCGGCCAGAATACGAAAATCTTCGTTCTACGGAACGCTTGCTACGCAAGCTACTTGTTGGAGGTTAGTAGTATTCAACTATCTCACCGGCTCATACTGTAGCTCAATAAACTATCTTAACCCTGTTGTCAAATACCGCTCTCAGTGTAAATCTTTTCGTGACTCCCAACCTGATGTTGCACACGATTTGAGTAGTCGATCGTCCACAAACCGTCTGGCTACGCTGCGCAAAGGCTTTCTATTTCACATAGAAACTGTCTGCGCAGTCGTGCCAGAGTTTGAGCCTGGCCCTCTGCAGTTAAGGGAGTGTTCTCTGTGATGCATCTTCGTCAGGGATAGCTAGAGATTAACAATTCTCATACTCAGCTCCCCTCGAGATAAGCAAGTCCCCTTACTCATATTCCCTCGAGGTGAAACGTTTCCTTTCCCTTCCCACCGTACGAGCGAAGATTTCCCCAATTTTCCCGCGGCCAGAATACGAAAATCTTCGCTCTACGGAACGCTTGCTACGCAAGCTACGTGTTGGAGGTTAGTAGTAGTCAACTATCTCACCGGCTCATACTGTAGCTCAATAAACTATCTTAACCCTGTTGTCAAATACCGCTCTCAGTGTAAATCTTTTCGTGACTCCCAACCTGATGTTGCACACGATTTGAGTAGTCGATCGTCCACAAACCATCTGGCTACGCTGCGCAAAGGCTTTCTATTTCACATAGAAACTGTCTGCGCAGTCGTGCCAGAGTTTGAGCCTGGCCCTCTGCAGTTAAGGGAGTGTTCTCTGTGATGCATCTTCGTCAGGGATAGCTAGAGATTAACAATTCTCATACTCAGCTCACCTCGAGATAAGCAAGTCCCCTTACTCATATTCCCACGAGGTAAAAAGGTTTCCTTTCCCTTCCCACCACAGTTTTAAGATAACGACAGTCCTCCCTATAGCGACTCTACAGCTGTATACGTTTGCTTTCAAGGTTCAGTTAGAATTTTCCTGGCTGACTTAGTTTCACTAGCCAGAAATCGATCATGTTTCATTGCACGAGTGACCATACAAGATAATCCTTCAGGTGCTTCAAGTGACCTATGATACTGTATTCTTCATCAAAGCAAGTGAGTTGGCGGAATAAAATTCCCCGACCAATCACCAATCAAAAATACTTCCATTCCGTAAGAGCAAAGATTTCCCCAATTTTCCCGCGGCCAGAATACGAAAATCTTCGCTCTACGGAACGCTTGCTACGCAAGCTACTTGTTGGAGGTTAGTAGTATTCAACTATCTCACCGGCTCATACTGCAGCTCAATAAACTATCTTAACCCTGTTGTCAAATACCGCTCTCAGTGTAAATCTTTTCGTGACTCCCAACCTGATGTTGCACACGATTTGAGTAGTCGATCGTCCACAAACCATCTGCCTACGCTGCGCAAAGGCTTTCTATTTCACATAGAAACTGTCTGCGCAGTCGTGCCAGAGTTTGAGCCTGGCCCTCTGCAGCTAAGGGAGTGTTCTCTGTGATGCATCTTCGTCAGGGATAGCTAGAGATTAACAATTCTCATACTCAGCTCCCCTCGAGATAAGCAAGTCCCCTTACTCATATTCCCTCGAGGTGAAAACGTTTCCTTTCCCTTCCCACCACAGTTTAAGATAACAACAGTCCTCCCTATAGCGACTCTACAGCTGTATACGTTTGCTTTCAAGGTTCAGTTAGAATTTTCCTGGCTGACTTAGTTTCACTAGCCAGAAATCGATCATGTTTCATTGCACGAGTGACCATACAAGATAATTTTTCAGGTGCTTCAAGTGACCGATGATACTGCATTGTTCATCAAAGCAAGTGAGTTGGCGGAATAAAATTCCCCGACCAATCACCAATCAAAAACACTTCCATTCCGTAAGAGCGAAGATTTCCCCAATTTTCCCGCGGCCAGAATACGAAAATCTTCGCTCTACGGAACGCTTGCTACGCAAGCTACTTGTTGGAGGTTAGTAGTATTCAACTATCTCACCGGCTCATACTGTAGCTCAATAAACTATCTTAACCCTGTTGTCAAATACCGCTCTCAGTGTAAATCGTTTCGTGACTCCCAACCTGATGTTGCACACGATTTGAGTAGTCGATCGTCCACAAACCATCTGGCTACGCTGCGCAAAGGCTTTCTATTTCACATAGAAACTGTCTGCGCAGTCGTGCCAGAGTTTGAGCCTGGCCCTCTGCAGCTAAGGGAGTGTTCTCTGTGATGCATCTTCGTCAGGTATAGCTAGAGATTAACAATTCTCATACTCAGCTCCCCTCAAGTCCCCTTACTCATATTCCCTCGAGGTGAAAACGTTTCCTTTCCCTTCCCACCACAGTTTAAGATAACAACAGTCCTCCCTATAACGACTCTACAGCTGTATACGTTTGCTTTCAAGGTTCAGTTAGAATTTTCCTGGCTGACTTAGTTTCACTAGCCAGAAATCGATCATGTTTCATTGCACGAGTGACCATACAAGATAATTTTTCAGGTGCTTCAAGTGACCGATGATACTGCATTGTTCATCAAAGCAAGTGAGTTGGCGGAATAAAATTCCCCGACCATTCACCAACCAAAAATACTTCCAGGATGAAATCGCAACGGAATTAATTTTCCCTGACTCGTGCAGAATTCTCTGACTTTTCCCCTGACCTTGGAAAAACAGACACTTCTTTTCCAAGACTTGACCTGACCGTAGCAAACCTAATGTTCCGTGCGTGTTCTTACCATGGAATGCCTGGTCAGTGCTTTGAGGTAATACAATTCCACCTGCTCTGCTGGCATTGAGCTGAGTGTGCGTGCAAAGGACAGACTGTCACCACTAAAACTCCAAAACAGGGGCTAAGGATTAATAAACAAAGCAGAAATTCAGTAACACCATCAAAGTTAAGCTAACGGTAATTTAGTGCGAAAGAAACTATATAATACGATCCTTTCAGTAATTAGTATGGGCAATGGTATATAGACATCAAGGGTACAATTCTCTTATAGTCGGCGAGAAGATAGTGTAGATGACGTTTACAGTCTTGGCTTCTGTTTTTTTAATCAACTTTCCACTTTCAACTTTAAACACACTGATAAGCATACAGTTACAGCAATGTATACAAATAAATATAAAATGAAAAACTAGAGAAAGAACGTGCTCCGCGGCCAAAGGAACAGCAGCTTTGGAGTTCCCATTAAACAGTGTGAAATAAAGCTGAAAGTGAAAAGTGAGAGGGGATTCGTCCTGGCAGACTTCTGACTCGACTGATACCAAATCTTAGTGTTTGATTTTCACCCGAAACAGAGCCACAGTGAAAGGCTCCATGTGACGCTATTTTGGTCCTGCTGTAAAATGCTAAACTAGAGATGCTTTGAAATTTGTGGGTACCTACCGAGAAATGAGTGATTTTCAATTGAGTATCAAAAGTAATTACGCGATTGCTTTGGTTGTTTATTTTTCGTTTGCTCTGTGATTGGATCAAAAAACTTGCGCGAACTTTTTCAACCAATCAGATACAAAACTAAAACCAATTGCGACTTGAGCAGTCTCGTTTTCCCGCGCTTAGCACCAGCGGCCTTTACTGGCTGTGCGTTTTGATTGGCTTGTAAAACCAAGCGGTCATTTACTTCGATTTATGATTGGCTGAAGGGTGCATTGCCTTTACAACGTGATTGGCTCTGTAATTACCTTTTGTTGTAGGGTTAGGGTTAGGCTGTGGTTTTACGACACTCAATTGACCTTATTCACGATAGCTTTGTGCTGGCATTGTTATTATCATGCAAATTAAACTACGCATTTCTCAGGGGGCAAACAACTCAATGTCGAGAGACTTAAACGGATATTTTTTATCTTCAGGTGTTTTTTATTTTATTTTTTATGTTCATCGCATGTTTACAGGCTTAGAAGTAAACTAGAACAATTACACGAGTTTGTTTTTGCACAAAAAATCATAGATGAAGCAGTGAAGTGAAACCATTGAAACGAAGTCAAGTGATTAAATTTTAATGATAGGTATTTAATTTCCAATGTTTAAGAATGCTTTTGGCAATGTTACTTAACATTATGACAAGTCGATTTTCCACAATTTGCCGTTTTTCTAGTGTTTGCCAGCCTGCGAATACAGCCGCCTCTCGTCGCTCCCGGCCGCTACGGGCGTTTAGCCGGATAGGTTGGATAGTTTGTAGAAGTTGAAAGAAACTGGAATAATCAATAAGAGCTTTACGGTTAGCACTCGTTCACAGAGCTCAAAAGGACCTTGGACACCTCCTGGAAATTACACGACGTAATAATTATTTTCCATCGTCATAAGACAAGCGCACCGCTATAAAGAAACCCATAAATTAGACAGAAAAAATAACTGAAAAGAGCTGCTGTTCAGCAAGAAACAGTATTTCTGACCTCTCTTAGCGCTGATCTACAGTCTTAGGTCTAAGCAGCGATTTGAAACGGGTAGCTTTCAGTTATCGTTATGGGTAACTATTTTAATACTTTAAAAATTGGGTGTTTTCAACAGCTTGCCTCGTTAGTGTAGTGGTAATTGGTAAGAAGAAGAAGAGAATGGCCCTGCTTCGACACGCTTACACTTCTGAATATTTCTTCTTTGATTTCCATCTTAACTTAAAAGTTCATTTCATCTTAACTTAAAAGTTAGGTGTCCAGGGTCCTTTTGAGCTCCGTGAACGAGTGCTAACCAAAATTTCTCCTACCCTGTGATGCTGGCTCGCCGACTTTCCCGTTAAGATTGCACTTCTACTGAACCAGACTGTACAAGGATCCAATCCAGAAAGAGGCAACTTGAGAAGTAAGGATTTCAGATCATTTTCAATTGAGCCGGGTGTTGGCAATTCAACCTTAATGCAGAGCAAGTGAGAGAAAAAAGTAAACCACTTGTGTTCTCACAGACACAGTAAATGCCGCAGAACATCGCGAGGGAAAAAAAAAACGTTCTTATTACAAGCCTCGCATTGTTTTTCAGTAGTTGTCCAAAGCCTTTCCTCTTTAAGTGGAACCAGGGAATGTTACACCTCGCACATGCAGGCCGTGCAGCATTCTCGATTTGATGCGTTCTCATACAAATACCAACAGGAAAAAAATGGTTTGTAGTTCTTCAGTCTTTTTTTTTTTCCTTAAGCATTTTCTTTGTATTATCTTCATTTCTTTGTCTCCTTCAAAGGACATAACGAACAATTAATAGTTCACACTTTCCATCTGGGATGTTTTCATGCCTTTTAAGGCTGGTTTTCACAAGCACAAGCACAAGTATTAACCCTCACATAAGAAAGTGAGAACAAACGGGACATAAGCATAAGCACAAAGCAAAACTGAGAAGCACGAGCACACTTCGTTCTTCTTAACCTTACCATTTTGCCCAAAATGGGCCAAATTCGCAGCATTTTTAACAAGTGAAAAATTCCATGAAAACGAGGTCGAAGAGCCCTATAATAGACTTTTCTCGAACAATTAAGGCCTCTAATTTAATTTAAACCAAGAAAACAATCTCAGGGAAGCTCGGAGGCAAAGTTTTGGCCATAAATGGAAAGGCAGTAAAATTGGCCATTTTCGAGCATTTTGCTAAGGGGTTAAGCTTAATATCTTATGCTTATCCCACAGTGCGAACGGGAGTGAAATAGAGCGTCTTGGGCCATGTTGTTGTTCCAAAACAAAGAAAAGGGCGGCCATGTTGGTGTACCGCATTAATCCTCCTGGGGATTGAACTCTATTTTTATGCAAACAATTTCTTTTGTTCCAAAAACACAAATATGGCCGCTGGTCACGTGAGTGAAAACGCCATGAGCTAAGCACAAGTCTCCCAGTACTGATAAAGATTTAAAAAGAAGTACAGATTTTACCAGGTCATCGCAGCAGAGATTCCATGAGATAGCGCATGCGTGTAGCCAGTCAATTTTGTGCTTGCGTCGCCATATTGGCCATGCTGGTCTTTTAGCACAGGACAATCTGGTGTATCTTACCATCAGATACGTCCGTTTTCACCTCAAAACTGAGAGGAAAGGTAGTAAGTCTACTCAGGCAGTTTATTTTTGCGTAGCAAAGGTTTTCTCTGCCGAAATTTTTAATTTATCACAGTATGCCTACGTCGGGCTCCGGCGTTCTCGATGGCATACTCAGTGCGACCTCTGGGTCAAACACAACCAAGTCAAATTCGCAGAATTTGACGAAAGACTCATCCTCCTCTCCGAATGAGAGTTCTCGAGGAAGCAAAGACTCGGGGACAAGGAAACAGTCGGCTTCCAAGACCGCCGCTGATTGCGGCGCGAAATCGAGCTTGAAAGATGCTTCTACATGTCGGCCTTCGGATGAAGAAACCACGCTCCACAACAAGATTGACCTCTTGATGGGGCTCGTGCAAGACATGGCACCTGTGGTTAAAACATTACAAGAAGCTCACGAAGCTTCACTCTTGTACGACGAGGACGAGGATGTCCCGGTCGAAAGCGCCAGTGATAGTGGCGAACACGAGGTCGATGAACCTCCTAGTA
>BLFK01000489.1:1079601-1095041 GCA_014634185.1 Astreopora myriophthalma
TGATGTGTAGTATATATGAAATAATTCATATGTGAACTGCGGTTGTAGATGAAAGTGAAGAATGATCATCGCAGTTAATTTTCCAATTTAAGCAATTGGAAAGAAGAAGCCTGAAAAAATCAGGGCTTCAACGGGATTCGAACCCGTGACCTCCGCGATACCGGTGCGATGCTCTACCAATTGAGCTATGAAGCCACACATTGGGAGCGAGGTCAATTTAGTGAGTTCATATCTCCCGTGAGGAGTGAAATGATGTGTAGTATATATGAAATAATTCATATGTGAACTGCGGTTGTAGATGAAAGTGAAGAATGATCATCGCAGTTAATTTTCCAATTTAAGCAATTGGAAAGAAGAAGCCTGAAAAAATCAGGGCTTCAACGGGATTCGAACCCGTGACCTCCACGATACCGGTGCGATGCTCTACCAATTGAGCTATGAAGCCACACATTGGGAGCGAGGTCAATTTAGTGAGTTCATATCTCCCGTGAGGAGTGAAATGATGTGTAGTATATTTGAAATAATTCATGTGTGAACTGCGGTTGTAGATGAAAGTGAAGAATGATCATCGCAGTTAATTTTCCAATTTAAGCAATTGGAAAGAAGAAGTCTTTTTAGGCCTAATTTATTAAAGTGTGTGTGTGTGTTTTTCACAAAACAGCCATAATAATGACCTACCTTTGGAAAAATTAATAATCATATTGTCTGGTATATGCACATTTGACCAGAAGATCTTTTGCAAGTCATCTGTATGAGTATACTTCCATGCCTCCTCCAGCCATGGCACTAACAGTATTAAACATGGACAAAGTAAGTAAACTATTTAGAGTGCGTTTGATTGGCCTTATTCCAGACTTTACCTCATATTCTTATTCTGTATTTTAATACGAAGGTTTGCTTCATGTTCTTATTCTTGTCGAATTTTGACGTTACCGGAATACGAAAGGAGATTTTCAGCATCGTTTCCCCACAAAATGTTGCAGAAATAACTCCTTATAAAATTTACCTCCAAAGAAAAATCTAGAGGTAACTCTGTTTATTCTTATTGCAGAATGGGGACAATCAAATGCACCCTTGATTTATTATTTTATAAAACGAAAACACCAAAGCCAAAATCACTATGCTAAAAAATCAAATTATGCTCATTTAAATTTAATGATCTCAGTTTGATTGGAGCACAGCCTGTGATCAACTGCTGAATTTTACTTTGAATACAAGCATTCTCCAATCGCTGAATGCATTTTGCTGTGACAACTTCTATAACCTAAGTTTAATCCAACATATTGTCCATTCATCACTAGAAAGAGTGGGTGGCTCGGTCTAGGTCATGCATTATTTTATAAACTTTGTGACTTAATTAATATATATAATTATTATATTTAATTTAGCCAACGCTTGTGAAAATCTCTTAAAGATCGTTTAAGAACTTCAAAGATCCTCACGAAAATCTTTCAGGATCAGTTCTTTAATAAAGATCTTAGTTACTGTAGGATCGTAACAATTCTTACCAAGATCTTAAGAATCCTACATTTTCTTGCCATGATCTTTGAGGATCTTCAAAACACAGAACTGATCTTTAAGGATCTTAAAAGCTCCTCTCTGGATCTTGCCAAGATCTTCGGGGATCTTCAGGAATCCAAAATCCATCAAATAATTTTCACCAGGATCTTTGCAGTACCCTCACAAGATTCTTAAGGACCTTTTGAAGTAGTTTTAGCAACTGAAGATCTTTGAAGATCTTTCAATCTTTCTTTTTAAAAGGTCCTTACCACTATGTTCAAGGATCTTTAGCAGGCCTTTTTCCCCAGGGAAATGGCACTCATTTGCAGTTACATATAAGTTCCACATATGAATTAAGCCCCTTAGCAGGACAGTCCTATGGTTAGCGCTGGATCACCAGTATTTTTCTCTTAGTAATCATCAATAATTATATGGTATCACTTTAATGGTTGTCTTTTGTGTTTCATCGTCAACATACATGTATGCAGCTGTACCAATGAGAAGAATGTAGTGCTACAGTAAAGATGTTTTGACATATTCCTTGTGCGTTAATTATGGGGCCTTTCCCCAAGAGTTCCCCTGGTCCCCCTGACATCAACAAATTTATTTCATGGCTGCACACAACATTTTTCACTCTTGTTACACTTGGTGACCAGGGACTTCACCAGCTTTCTCTTGCATAAGAAGTGAATCCCCTACTGACAACCTTGAAGTGGGGTCTGAGTGTTTTAAAGGACTGGTGACTGAGTGATGCATGAGCTCCTAATGATGTACAAGGTTCTTCTTTATGGTACATGGACTAATGTATGAACGATCAGTTTGTTGATTTAGAAGGGAATGTTTACTTTGGTACTCTGCCCTTACAAAACGCTACACAAACCTTTGACACATTCTGCCAGATCTGCGTTGCTTTCCTCTTCATTAAAATTAATGGTCAAATCAAATCTTGCACTGTGGTTTTTATTTTTGATCAGCAGACTGTCAATATTATAAGCAATTTCCCAAGTCATAAAGCCAGCTCTGTGGAAGAACAAGGGTATTTTTGCTTTCACTTAAAAATGTTTTGCCTTTCTTTTACCTAAAATTCAACTGAGAAGTTCAAGAGAATTAAAGTAGTAAAATCAAGAGCTGCATAACCTGGTTCGCCTTAAAGAGAAAATTCAAAACCCTCCCTGGACATACGCAATATCTACCTTTTTGCAGTAAAATCTGCCATATTGGTTGTGGGGCAAATACCACTAAAATTACAGCACACATGTGTGATTTTGACCACCTTCAAACCACTGGAACACTGCTACAAAGAGGCAGATTTCCAACAATTGCCACTATTTTTATTAAATTTATTGATATCATTTATCCAACAGAAAATTACCGGTAGGCCTCTGACATCCATAAAACAAGTTGGAAATATAAATATCATGATCATTTTACAGGGTTCAAACACTTTTTTAGACCAAAAATTCAAGGACTTTTCAAGGACTTTCAAGGACCACATTTTGAAATTTCAAGGACCTATTTTTTATTTACGTCGAAGAATTTACCTACACAAAAATAGCCTGACAATACGATTCTTGCTCATTTTCTATAATGTACATGCGTGAAAATAATGCAAAGGTACTGGCACCATTCTCGACTCGCAGCTCGTCACGTTTGTATAACATAACTTGAGTGGCTGATTATTTTTACTGAAGTTTTCAAAGATTTACATGTAAAATACGGGTCAATAAAAATTTAAGGACTTTCAAGGACCAGGAATGAATAGCAGAGATTTTCAAGGACTTTCAAGGCCTTGCAAACATACTCTCAAAATTAAGGGGTTTTCAAGGGTTTTCAAGATGCTACCCTGATTGTACCTAGAATCTTTTCTTCATACATCATGAAAAAAATGTCAGTACAAATACCTTGTACTGTTGCCTGTCACAATACTAAGTTCTTCCCTAGCAGAGTTACAGGGGTTCAAAGTCAGCCAAAATCCCATACATTTCACTGTAATTTTACAGAAAGACCATTGGAAAAGTGATGGGAGGGGTGGAACAAAAGCCAAAAAAAAATGCCAGGAAAAATTAAAAAGACAAATGTGCCCAGGCATCATCTCCAAATATCGACCAGTAAGTGGAAAAAAAACATCCTGCATCTCCAAAAATCTGACCAACACCCTCACCCCAACCCCATCACTTTTCTAATGGTCCCAGCGGGTTTTGACTCGTTTCCATGATTCAAACTGCCCTTCTGAGCCCACGGTGGTGGGGTGGAGTAAGCACTACCCAACCAAACTAAGTCGACAATGCCCAAGAAGGCAAACAAGTCACTACCGGTCCAGTGCCCACAACCAATATGGCGGATTTTACTGATACCGCGGAAAAGTCTGTGGTTAACAGAGTTTGCACGCTGAGTCAATAATTCTCCTATTACTGACAGAATTAACTATTTTACTCACCCTGCAAGAACTGATGCACAAAGCTGTAATGGACCTGTAATGGGCGGGAACACAGTATCGAAGAAGATTAAAGATCCCGGTTCTCTGAGTACTTATAAAAACCTGATAAAAACAGCGAAGGGCATTTGATGATTTCGTGCGTGCATAAAAAAATGACCTGTCCAGAGCAGACTTGTCGGCTGATTTAATGAATCCACAATTTGCGTATTGTAAACCTAAGCTTTCCAGTTTAGTACACACTACTGGTCGCGCCCATCGTGCGGAAACAACAAAAAGGCTGTGTACTTTATACAGCAGCTACACTTCAGCGATCAATTAAGTCTACAATACCTCGCCTCGTCATAATGCTGTCATCCTTCAGTTATTTCTTGGTGAGAAGCAACACCAAAAACCTGACGAAATATCAACGTAACTGTTGGCCATCCAAATACATTATTCGCCAAAATAATTCGCCATCCAAAAAACTCCGCGATTTGCCCGACAGGCCCAGATCCCCTGCGACACTTCTATGAAGGATGTAACGTCACGCTATTGACAAGACGTGTCACGCAATTTGCATCACCCCACAGATGATAATGATATATATCGATACAAGTTTTTTTTTTACAAGTTCTTTTTAATATTCCCTTAACCGCATCTAAATATCGTCGACACTGAAAAATTCAGGACAGGAAGTCTTTTTAAACATTAGTGCCAGGTCTTTACCATTTGAAAGAGCAGGTGTTGGAACGGGAAGATGGCGGAAGGCGCGTTCAAGAAAGCCGTTGAAAAGAAGTACCCGGGTTTCACTTACGAAACAGAGGGAAAGTGGAAAGGACCGTTTTTCTTTATACATGCTGCAGATACACAATTTGGTTTAATAGATTCGTGGAATGAAGTACCGCTTGAGGAACAAACTTGGGAAAAGGAGATCAACCTCACGCGCAAAGCAATTGCCGCAGCAAACAAGCTGTCACCCAAACCGAGATTCTTTGTGGTTTGCGGCGACCTCGTGAACGCATATCCCTGGGAAAAATTCAATGATCCACAAGTTCAAGACTTTAAGAGGATTTTCAAAGAGCTGGACCCAAGTATACCGCTCGTTTGTGTCTGTGGAAACCATGACATTGGTAATACCCCAACGCAGCAGTCATTGCAGAAGTACAGAGGCAATTTCGGAGATGACTTTTACTCCTTTTGGGTAGGAGGTGAGCCTTTTAATTTTTATCCGCGCCGCCGATTTTGCTGAGCTGATTTACAGAAAAGAAAAAAAGTCATATATTTCAGCAATAAAAGGTTTTATTTACCTTATCTTCGTTGCTTTCAAGGGATTTCAACGATTTCGCGCGTTGGACCCTCGAAAAACACTTGTGATCTGAAATTTTTGGCTGGGAATCGAAAACTGTGGGCGAGGCCTATGTATTTTGGAGTTGCTGCAAAATTTCGCGGATTTTTCCTGCACTTTTTTTAACAGGAAGTTGATGTTCAAACTTATATTAATTTAATTGGCGACTGCTCTGTCTAGATATTTTCTTTTTTTTCCCCTTGTCAAGAAAGATCGTTCACAGCGGCCTTGAAACATACCCCTCTCATTAAAAATAATTATTTTTATGTCACAAGTGAAAAAGAACCTATGACCTCGAAAGTATCAGGGGACTTTAATTTTTTATTTTTTATTTTTCTAGTATCCCGGGTATAAAGTACGTAAGCTTATATATCCTACCACTATGAACAAGTATTGTGTTTTCCACTGGATGACTTCCATGTGTGATTAGTGATTAACACTTGGGATGAATCATTCATCTGATGCCGAAAACCATCTTGTTCTGTAAACTTATAGTCCTTGTATTGCAGTAAAACAAGCTCCCACACTTCGAGGGGATTTCCCAAGGAAGGGAAGGAATATGATTGGCTGGCTCTGACACTTAAAGCAGAGAAAAGGAAGTTGGAACTTTAATGACTTTCATGTGTGATTAGAGATAAATGCATGGGATGAATAATTGAACAGATGCTGACAGCAGGCATGTCTTGTTCAGTAAACTTCTAGTCTCTTAATTGCATGAAAACATGCTGCCCACACTTTAAGGGGATTTCTTAAGGAAAAAGAAAAGGAATATGATTGGCTGGCTCTGACAATAAACAGAAAAAAAAAAGTTGAAACTTAATCCCCTGTGTTAGCTGGTTCAGCCAAGATAATTAAAATATTATTAATGAGTGTCTCTGTATATCAGTGCCATTTTTCTTTGCTAAAATGTGGAAATTAGGGGCTGAGTTTATGGAGAAAAGGGACAGGAGGGGGAGATGGGAGGGTCAAGGATATTTACAGTGGCAGGGGGGGCTATTTTTTTTTGGTTAATTTTTATTATCATTATTATTATTATTTTAATTAAAGAAACAGGGATGACACTATTAGGTTCTACTAGAAACCCTAATTTACACAAAGAAGGGATAATTTAAAAAAATAAATTAATTTCAAGGATCTAAAATAAGGAGGATGGATATTAACTCAGTTTAAAAGAAAAAAGCTTCGAACTTAAACTTGTGTGATGGTTTTATTAAATCTGTGACCGTTTCTGATGACGACCAATACTGATCCTTCTCCAACCTAACAGTCAGCCTGCTTTACTGAATGATTTTGGCTGGAAATACATTTCCACCTTACAAATGTTTGTGTGACTTTATGCACCCAAATATGAAAAATATACATTATGGACACCTAAGAATCATGGGTGGAAGTGGGGTTGAAATTAAATTATAGATGAAAAGAGGGGGAACCACTTGCCATGGGGGGAGGGTAGGGGGTGTCCTTAGTGGAATTTTTATCTTTCAATATCCCCCCCCCCCCCTTGTATAAATATTACCAGTCCCTTAGTCAACCCACATGATGAGCTGCAGATGATTTGCCAGTGAAACAACCTCTATAGGCCATTATTTTTCAAATTGTGCAAGAACGAAAGAACAGAGTTGAGGTTGAGAGGACAAATTTGCCTTTTCCTTTGTTTTTGTATAAACAGAACCCAAATTATTTCAACATAGTTTTATTTGAAAAGTTTGGAAATTACAAAACTAGGATCAAATAATAGTTTATGTACATTGAGTATGTTGTAGGTAAAAATTAATCCCAGATAAAATTTATTTCAACCTTACGTAGTTATTATTATTATTATTATTATTATTATTATTATTATTATTATTATTATTATTATTTCTTGCAAATCCAACCAGTTTAAAATAATTTTAACTTAATTACCTGCAGCACAATTACAATCCTCAGATCCAAAGTCCTAACCAATCTTTGTTTACCTGCAGGTGTTTTCTTTATAGTTCTCAATAGTCAGTTTTACAAAGATTCCAGTCAGGTAATGGAGCACAAACTTGAGCAAGACCACTGGCTAAGTGAACAGCTTGCATCTCTAAAACAGTGGAAAGCACAGCATGTTGTTATTTTCCAACACATTCCTTGGTTTTTTGGCAGTCCACAAGAAAAAGACGATTACTTCAATATTGACACAGATGTGCGCACACAAATGTTGACAAAACTAAAGAGTGCAGGAATTAAATATGTGTTTGCAGGTCACTATCACAGAAATGCGGGTGGTTTCGACGAAGAACTTGAAATGATAGTCACTAGTGCTATTGGTCAACAAATTAACAACGATAAAGATTCAGGAATGAGAATTGTCACTGTAACACAAGATAAAATAACTCATGACTATTACGAACTAGATAGCGTTCCATGTCATGTTATGTTGTAGTTGCCTTTTGCTTGTTTGCTGTTGTTTTTAAAACAAGGAGAAGGCTTTGCTGGAGGCCTGGCTGCAGAGCAGTTTACACAGTAAGGTAATTAGCCATGGAAGCAGTTATTCTGTGGCTGGAAGGTAATGTGCAATAGTGCTTAAACCAATTCATTTTGGATGAACATTGTGTTTCAATATTTTTATATTGAAATATTTGAGGCAATGAATGTGAATGTGTCCTACGTTTGAAGATTAAAATTGAAACCACAATGATAAAAAAAAAAATAATAATAATAATAATAATAATAGCAAATAGCCATTACCATTGCCAAATTCAGAGAGTATGCACTCAAGATGATTTTTGTCAATTTTATAAACTTAATAAGAAGAATTGGAAGGAAATTCTGTAGCTAGGGCATGGCCGGTATATTTATTTATGTGAGCATTCCAAGGATTACTTGTCCGTCAGTAACTTCAAAAACACGATGACTTCCTCAAAATAATATTAATAACATTTAAAATGAAGGATGACAGTGGCTGCCTTAAAATTTAAACCACCAGGGCTGGTGAGAGAGTCAGCCAGAAATTCAAGGCTGTCAGAAAGAGATGAGTCTGTAAATACTGTAAGAATGTCCTCTGGTTATTTTCTGTGTAGATGAGGAATGTTGCAGTTGACCTTTCCTAATGTGTGGTTGATTATAGACATTGAAAATGAAAATTACAGAGTTTAATTTATTTACACTTGAATTCCAGGAATTTGAAGGTGATCTTCCAGGGCTCTGGAAAAGTCCTTGAAGAACTATCTGTTTTCTACCAGCTCTTGGAACGTGTTTCTGTTACAGTTGACTTATTTGTTCTTAAGTACGTAACTGGTGAATGCAAGATGGCATGCATATGAGGTTGTCAGTGGTACAGAAATTTTGGAATTGTTTTTGTGCCCTGGAAAACTTGTAGAATTTCATAGTCTCTCTTGGAAGAATTTTAAACTGGTATCTATTTCATCTTCTAGCCTTGTAGTAAAACATTTAGTGTACATTAATTGCAGTCACAAAAATGGACACTGTCACTTTTTTTTTTTTCATGCAAAAATTATGGAGGGCTAATTTGCAAACTATATTTTAAATATACGTTAACTTTTACCCTAGGTATTTCTATTAGCTACAATTATTGCTTTATTCAGGGTTTACGAGGTTATGTCTGCGTGCTCAGGCTTGCAGTGTTGATTGTTATAATTTAGAGATTACAGAGAATGTTTTGGGAACTTATATAAAAAGGGGGTGCCTTGTTACTGCTTTCTAAAACAAATACATGTAAATTGTTGAGAACAAGGTTGTGTTACTTCAAAACGTGACTAAATTGATTTTCAGAAATGTGATTGCATGGATATACACAGTTAATTGTTAATACACAGTTAATTGCACAAAGTATTCATAATGATTTGCATATGACAGTACTTTACTTATTATTTGCAAAGCTTTGAGGTCTAACTCCGAGAGATCTTAGATCTTATTTTACACATTTGTAAGTAGGTTTGTTATTACTGTTCTTCTTCATAGTAGTAGTAGTAGTAGTAGAAGTAGTAGTAGTAGTAGTAGCAGCAGTAGTAGTAGTAGTAGTACATAGTAGTAGTAGTAGTAGTAGTAGTAGTAGTAGTAGTAGTAGTAGTAGTAGTACGTAGTAGTAGTAGTAGTAGTAGTAGTAGTAGTAGTAGTAGTAGCAGTAACAGTAGCATGCAGTAGTAGGAGCATTTCTTACACATTTATGCTGATTCACATAATGGCAGTGAATTTGTACTCAATTTGGTGAACCATCATGAGCAAGAGAAAAAATGAGGTTTTTTGCTGTCACCACCATATTTGTTTTGTATTTAAACATTCGGCCTTTTAAAAATACCACTCTCACTGCAAAAAAAAAACTGTTTTCAGCCACGTTAAAGTCATGGTGTCTGTCTGATCTACAGAGTTATCAAAACGATTTTAAGTAGGAGAGTTTAAGAAAGTAGACAGCATTGGGGGCTGGAGGACCCCCATGTTTATTACATAATTTTCTCTTTTTACAACTAATTTGTAGCCAGCAACATTATGAAAATAGCCAGAAATATTGCCCGGCCCCAGCGCTTTATGATAACACTGGATCTGTCAGCCTGACAGTCTAAGGGCATGAATCGTGTATTTTGACAACCAGTCATGCGGCTGATTTACAATGATGTGGCTGGCAGCTACTTTGGAAAATGTTGGCTGGATTTGTTAAAAATCTGTTTCATAGCAGATTACACCAACAAATCACAGTGATGTGTAAACCTAATAGTCTCAAACCATGCGGCAAAACTCAGAGTGATTTAGGTGCATGTTGACCCATTGGTTAACTGTCCTTGTTTGTTATCAAGAGACCATAGGTAACTATATACTCCACATAAGAAATATCACCAAAATCAGAAAGTACATTGACAAGGAGAGTGCCAAAATTGTTGTTCATGCCTTTGTTACTGCAAAATTGGATGGCCGTAATTCCTTGCTATATGGTCTTCCACAGCATCTAACTTCAAGATTGCAATCTATTCAAAACACAGCAGCTCGAGTTGTTACATGTACTCGGAAATTTGATCATATAACCCCCGTCCTCAAACAGCTTCACTGGCTACCTGTCCGTTACCGTATAGTTTTTAAGATTCTTCTACTGGTCTACAAAGCTCTCAATGGAACAGCGCCTTCCTACATCAGTGAATTACTTAAGTACCACACCTCTGAACGGAAATTAAGATCGTCCTCTCAACACCTTCTGGTGGTCCCTACAGCTAGACTGAAAACATACGGAGAGAGAGCGTTTGCTGTGGCGGCACTGAGACTATGGAACTCGATCCCACTTGAACTGAGATCCAGTAGTTCGATAGACATTTTTAAACGACATTTAAAAACATATCTTTTTAAACAAGCTTTTTAAATTTGTTAATTTTTTGATGATTTCTAACTTATTGATGTAATATTGTAGGATTTTTGGCCAAATAGTGGATTGAGTGCTATATAAATATTTTATTACTATTACTAGTATTTATTATAAGAAATATATAATTTTATTTATTTGACCATTGTTAAACAGTGGTATTGCGAGCACCAGAAACACCAAAATGGGCTCAACATTTATGGTATGAATTACAATATTACCTTGAACAACAGAATGATCTGTGGAATATTTATAATGTTAATGGGGAAAATCCAATTAGAAGTCACATCTTAGTTACAGTGCATCTACATAACATGCTATTTCATTCAATGTATTTATATGACCAAATAAAAGTCTCCAAATCACAACTTGACAGCATTTGCAGGATCTGACTTAGTGGTCTGCTTGTTGATTAGCATGTACTCTTCAATAAGTGGGACTTTGGTGAAGTGAATATTGAAGTGTGACTGAAGCATTCAATAACTTTTGCCTTTTTTTCTTTTTTTGCAAATGCTGCAATATTTGACAGAATTACACGAGTTTAATCAATTTTACTGAACTGTATTTTCTGATCATGTTATTCTATGAAAAATAAACTATTCATTTGTCATTTTGTTTTTTTTTTTCAGTGTTTGTTTGGGTGGGTGTGTTATAACTGGAGTGACACCACTCATTTGGGTCTTGGAAAACCTGTAAAGTCATGGAATTTAAGAATTATTGAAAGGCTCTGGGCAAGAACATCCTAGTTGAGTTTTGTAGAGTTTTCAGGTCATTTTGCAAAACCACGGCCAATTTCCACCAAATCAACTGCACTAAAATTACGGGGTGAGGCTCCCCATGCTATATGCAAAAAAATTGGGGCAATCCGATGAAAAGAAGCCCCCCCCCCCTCCCCCTCCTTTTTTTTTAACTTGTATTTTCATATTTTCTTGTTCTTGTGCCCCCCACTGCCTAGCCCCCAGACTTTCCCCAACACCCAGAATTTTTTTTTCTTTTCCTTCATTACTTTGTTCACATCCCTTAGGATAGGTAATTCCATAACTTAATTTCCATGCATTGCATGAAATTTGACTGCAATTTCACAAAATGACCAAACACACTAAAAAAGAGTCAGGATTTTTTTTGCTCTGAGTCCTTCAATTAAATTAAGGCCTTCCAGTCATGTCAGAAAGTATCCTAAAACAAGGTTAGTTAATTTGACAAATTTTGAAAGCAACAGCAACTGTTGAAAGCAACAGCTAAACTTTAGGTCATGGAGAAGTGAAAAAGGTCATGGAATTTGAGAAGCTCAAAAGAGTTTGAACCATGAAAGCAAAATGCCCATTAAAACCGGTCTGAGCTTTTGTCCCTTCCTCACAGGTTGGTTAGAAAACAAAGAATAAGTGAGAAAATGAACTTGGTGACCAAATGAAACCCTTACTTCAAGTCTTGCATAATAAGAAAGTACATAGACATTGGGAATGACCTGTACAGGGACCCTACAGCAAGTTTTTGAGTGGGAGGTGGGGGGTGGATGCTCCAAAATTAATTTTTGTTGTATTTGATGTATTACTTTTATTTATTTTTGGGGGCACAAAAGTGGAGGGGGGTCGCCCCCAGCCCGTCCCTCTGCACAGTCCCTCCTGTAAGATGTTTCCTGGGATGCATTCCTTTCCTTTCCCTTTGGACAATCCTGAGCTCACTCAATAAAACAATTGCCAAGAGCTCTCAATATGAGACCCAGGATCAACTTCTTCAAGTTCTGGCAATAAACTCACATCTTGTTGTAAAACAACAGTTGCTACATGATACAAGTGGACTTAGTGATTAGGTGATTGTTTTGAGGAACACTGGTCCAAGTTCCTTTTTCACAAGTTGCACTGGCGGAATGGACACACTGTAAATCAAACTATAACTAACAAGATGCCTGGAGGCGTTCACGTGGGATGCCTTGATCGACGAATGGCTGTCAACAGTCAGTTTTTATAGGAACAAATAAACTTAAATAGAAGTGTTTATGTAAACATTCGGTACAGCATCAACAAACGGTGTTGCCTGCGGTGTTGCTTGTACTATTTCGCAAACAAGAAGGAAAAAAAAAAAACAGAGAACAAGTCAACAACCCGGATATTGTGCATGGTCACCCATCCGAGAAGTAACCCCAGCCAACAGGCCTGAACTTCAGTGAGAAGCACAAGCACGTGGCTAATTACCATATGAGACTACAATGACGACGAAACCGGCCCGAAACTATAACGTGGTCTGCCTACGCATCCCACGTAACAAATTTTGAAACAGAAATGAAAATGAAGAAATTAATGAAAATTTGAATAAAAAATAAGGCTTAAGTTTTAATATGCATGAGAAGGAAATTTGCAACTTGACAAAAAAAAATTAAAAGTTACAACAGATTTCACGAGTGATGTGCCAAAAGAAGATGAGTCTTAAGGCAGCCACACTGGACTGCAGGAACTCAGATTTCTTTTCCAAGACTATGCCAACATTACTTTCTCAAAAATCATCTTTCGCACTATTTATTAAACTGAACACTTAAGGTGTGGTAATGCAGGCAGCATTTTCGTTTAACTTGTCGTGCAACAATGTTGTGTTGCAAGTTGTGATAGTTTGTTGCACATATTACTATGTACATGTACCAGCATAACTGGTCACACAACAGAATTTCAAATTGCAAATTGAAACAGTGTGCTGCACAAACTTGACATGGTTCCTACTTCTCGCAACAATTTTTTTTTGCCACGCTGGTATGTAGTAATACACAACAAACCACAACTTGCAATACAACATTGTTGCAGGACAAGTTGAACAAAAAGGTTGCCCATATTGTTTAAGACATATATTATCGTTACTTGAATACCATATTTTATTATATATTATTTTAGGGCGCTTTTAGTTCATAAGCCACTTGGCTTCTCTAGGCATCCTTGCCATAACCGCAAAGATAACTACATTATTACTTTAATAACTTAAGTAAGTGTTGTAATTATTTATATTGTTACAATTACTTATATTTAGAACATATCTTTTAAAACTGTAATGTGGTTAATGGCAGAATGAATAAATGAAATGAAATAAATTATATAATTTTATAGGAAAATTCATTACCTGATGAGGGAATTCTGCGTTAAATTGCACGTGAAACCGATATCGCACGAATCGCGAAGCGATGAGTGCGATATCAGTTTTCAAGTGCAATTTCACGCGGAATTCACGAGTCAGGTAATGAATTTTCCTTGAATCGCATAATCGAATAAAATAAAAAAAATCTCAATTTCACAATTTGACGACAGTTGTTACGTAGATGCGAAACAATATCACTTAGCCTCGTTTTCAACTCGCAATTCCATGCTAAATACCTCGCTTTGTTAACCAATCAGAATTCAAGATTTTATTCAATTATGCAATTCTATAGATATTTAACATCTCATTTCTTTCAATATTGTGTACTTCTTTTCCTTGTGCAAATTCACACTGAATTTGGTTTTCGGACTTGGCTTTGGCAAAATCCCATAATAACTGCACAATAAAAGCCACACAAAGTTAAAGGAGCTATGTCATGGTTAAATGGGTTTGAAAAGTTTCGCTAAACTTTTCAATTTTGTTGTTTGTAATCTGTGTCAATCTTCTCCATCCTTAACCATCCTTCTTCCTTTCTGGTTTATAATTATCTCTTTGGTCTTTTTCCACCTTTGTAAAGCATTATTTTCAGGTTTCCTACAATTTAGAGGTAAATTTGTCGATGACCAAAATACCTCAAAATATCGTGACAGAGCTCCTTTAAGTTTGCCTGTAAATTCACTGCCAATACACATTATACATCCTTACTCCAATCCTGACTTTTAGAAAATATTGGTATCATTCACCATTTCTAATGGCAATTTATTTTACATGCATGAAATAAAATAAATAATAATTATTAATAATATATTACGTAATTCCAATGTAATCAGCATTAACTGCTGAAAGTGTTACAAATTTCCTAAATAAACTTGACTTTAGAATGAAAGTTCTTATATTACAAGCATATCCAATAGTGGTCAATATTATTTTCACACTGCAGCAAAATCTGTCCTTATATATTACAAGGTTTCTGGTAAAATAATTCTATTTTCTTGCAAGAAACAAAGGCCAGGGTTGAGTTGTTCAAAGCAGGGTTAGCATAAATCCTGGCTAAGGTGAGATCAATAGATCATTTTCACATGACGTCATGGTGGCCATATTGGTGTACCTAAACAAAGAAACGGCGGCCATATTGGTCTACCTAAACAGTCTTCGAGGAATTGAACTCCATTTTTATGGAAATATTTCCTTTTGTTTCAGTAAATCAATATGGCCCCTGGTCACATGAATGAAAACGACCTATACCTATATGTCAACATGGCACTTAGTACTTCAACCTGGATTAGCACTCATCAGGCAACCCAGGCCAGGCTACCAAGAGTTGCCTCACAGTATTAAACAAGGGTCATTATCTTGTAACAATGAGTTGCTGCAAAAACTCCCTGCCTTAACATGAAGGTGGAGAAAAAAGAAAGCAATCTATGCAAGCATATCTAATTACTGAAGTTGCAAATTAAAGGAAAGAACAAAGGAAAGGAAAAAAACGGGGGAATGGCGGAACTGCAACACTATGAAAATGTGAAAATACAATAGGAATTTTTGGCATACAGCACAAGAAAAGTTCACCCTGTAACTATAGTGCAGCTGATATGGCAAAAACTGGGCACAATTTTGTGAAACCTAAAAATAAATTAATGCAAAAGCCATTTAAGACATTTTTGCCTGGAGCCCTTTAACTATGCACTTTATTCTCTTACTTGGAAATTATGCACATGTGGGAAGCCCCCCCC
>BLFK01000489.1:1095051-1115051 GCA_014634185.1 Astreopora myriophthalma
CCCCACCCCCCGAAAAATAAAAACAAAAACAAAAAAGAAACAAGAAATTAAGGATGAAGCACCGTCTAACAATTATTGCTTTTCTAAACGTTTTTGGGACCTATTAGCAATTTTGTTATTCTTTCTTTTTTTCCTTTTTTTTTTAATCGAACCAAACAAATTCTTTCCCCTGAATGTTTTCAGTTTCTTCTTTGAAATCTACGTAATCAATCTTTGGCAAGGCCTAATTTTCAAAGACAAGCGTCATCAATAAATATAGGCACAGGATGTGACCCACAAGATCACTACCATGTTAGTCGCATACTTCAACTGACAAGCTCAGCAAGCTCACAGGAAAATCCTATGCCTCTTGCCGTGCTTGAGCTTGCGTGGCACAGGTTTAAACGTTGTGCTTCTTATCATCCCTGTTCTTATTCTTGCGCCAAGTGTATACCAGCATAAGCTTAAGCAATATGCAACTTTCATTCCTCCCTTTCACCAAATCAATCTGTGTAAAGTCATGACTGTTCGTGTATAGTGGTATTGGGACTACTCTGGGATGATGAATCCGACAGTTTTGCGCTTTTTTGTCTTCGTGGCATTTTCTTTCTGATGGAATCTTTGAATCTCTTCAATGATCCACCACGGCTCGGTATCTTCCTTGATGTTGACGCGTACTTCCTGTCGCTCCCGTTAAACCGCCCGAGGGTGGTCAAATGTGAATCGATCTCGCCAAACGACCTGCTTCGACGGAAAACCTTTTTCTCTGGCTTGTAGTGGAACGCTTGATGCTCTAAGACGTCGTTGAGCATCCTCTCAGCAGCTTTGTGGCCAAAATGCCCGTGGAATCTGTACGAAAAACTCCCTCCATCACTTCTTTCTTCCGAGTAGACAACAACATAAAATTTTCTGTTTTGGCAAACCATGGCCACAATCTCGTGCCACAGGAAATTTTCCATCACATTTCCCACAGCCCCTAAACTGTCGACATCGTAGACAAGAATCCCATTACTATTGATAGCCAACACAACTGCATTCCCACCCCTGTCAGTAGAGCCATAGTGTAACGACAAGCCGTAGAATCGAAGATTTTGCGCGATCTCTAGAAATGCTCGTTTCGCTTCGACCTCGGTGAGTCCTTTGTGTGAGCGATGCAACGCGTAAACCATTCCTTCGTATTTATCTTCACTCACCTCAATATCACAGTTTATTCCGTTAGGAGGAGCATAAAACGACCCCAGTAAATCCTCCAGATATCCACGCGTGTGGATCTTCGGTTTGAAATCGCCCAAAGCAGCTTGAGCGTAAAATCCCTCAAGCATTGCATGTTCGTTTACAGAGGTGACAAACTTTCCACGAATCAGTGAATCTTTGATTTGTAAAACCAGTAGATCTTGTATTTCTTTCGGTACAGTGATGCCACTGGGTGGATAAAACTTCACAGCAAACTGGAAGCAATATGGTTTCCTGCGCTGAGGCCGTATTTCATTGTCTAAATCCAGCCATGTCAACTCGCCGTCAACTGCATCAACAAACTGAAGACCGAAGTAATTTTTCTCATTCAGCGACGACAAACCCAGATTTCGACATACACTCTCAAAAAGCTCTTGTCCCTTTGTAGACTTACTTTCAAATTTCTCCACGAAGAGAGAATTGTCTAGAAGCACAACTTGGCACTCCAGCTTCCGAAACGATTTCCTCGTCGACAAAAATCTTACCGATTTTGGCCTCTGAACGATCGAAGCGGCCATCTTTCCGGTAATCGAAACCGAAACTTTTCACAAATCTGCTTGCTCTTCGGGTAAGCTGTGTGACTTAAAACTAGAACCAGGGGCATGACTGGTAGATTTGTGTAGGGTGGGGCTGGGCACCTTAATTAAGTAGCAAGTAACAAGACCTATTATGGCTCTTGAAGGTTGGATTTGTATTTTAAAATCCTAATCGTAAACAGATCAGTACGTAAAGTTGCGGAAGTTATGGGAGGTATTTGCCACCAAGATGGCAGAAGGTAGTTGCCTCAACCGACACCACGGGACTTGGGAGGTTGGGGCGTCGAAAAAAGAACAGTCAGTACGCTGATGTCACAGCTGACGGCTCTCGGGATTGGCTCAGAAAACAAAGTACACCCCGCAACAATGGACCCTAAGCTTGCGTCCTATGTAACTCTGGCAACTGACTAATTTACACACTGAGAAACTACAAAACCCCACGAACGCAAAAGGCATCAAATAATGCGCAATTTTGTGTGCAGTGAAAATGGCAAAAAGATCAGTTAGCTGCTGCTGCAGCCAAGGAGGCTGAAAACACGGGAATTCGCTTCATTGTTTTATTCTGACTACGTATACCTTGTTTTTCCATATCCTTCGTCAACTATGCTTTGTCTCATGTATTGAAATTTGAGCGTGCGTGCAACGGTGCAAGCATTTTGAATGGCGCGAAGTGCGAGGTCAAAAGCATCAAAATCGAAAAGGTCTGGAATGGCTAAGAAAAGCGAAATATTCCCCGGAGGTTGTCTAACATCGATGTCATATATAGGAGCCTTGGAACTGAATTGAAATTCTCATTGTTTATCACTAATCCGTGGTCCGAAAACCCTGCTTCATTGGTATTTAACAAAAATATGCCCAGATCGACATAACGCAGGACGGTCATTTGACCTTTGCCTCAATTATGGTTATTTATTTATTTATTTATTTATTTTTTTATATAAAGTAGACTTCACCCAAAGGTGCTTTTCAGGCAAATTGAAATAACCTTAGATATTGTAGCAAATGAATGATAACCAATACAAAGACATCCCAGGTGCCTGGCCCCAGTGCCCTGGTCGCTCGGCCACTCTGCCTCTTCGACCTCATCATTAACCAAACTGACGAATGTATACGAGAACCTAGATTTAAGAGATGTACCGAAAGATCGGGAATTTGGTTTCGTTGTATCGGGGTACCGTTTCATTTCGAGGTTCTTTTCTATCCTTCTTTTATTGTAAGTGGGTTCAAAATCGTTTGCGACACCATGGTCGTCGTTCTTTATATTAAATGTGAAATTCTGATCTTTGCTTGAATGGCGTGTTGAGTCACCAACTATTAAGTTTTCTGAAGATCGTCTTTAGTTTTCTTGTTCGAGGTAGTTGTGGTCAGCAAGCCTGATCGTAGAGTTTCACAACTGACCCAGCTAATTATGCTATGTTGTATTGCAGTCCATGCGTTTTTTATATTCACAAATGTAGTTTGCAGTAAGCTTAGTTAGTTCAAGGCCGTGAAGACGTCTTCAACTTAACCAAAGGATAATTGCATTATTTTTCGAAGAGAAAATTCGATGACATTTTACAATGTTCTGTGACATCTTGACAAGCGCACATTTTCTCACTGACAATTTTTTTCTCGATGTTAAAGGAACTTCATGCTTTCAAGAAGTATCAAAGTGCTGTCTTATGAATAACAATTTCTTTTCTTAGGGATATTTTGCACTCTATTGCATTGGTACCTAAACACCCTACAATGCAAACGTTTCTTTGAAAATAATGACAATGGAAAGTATTACAATGCCCAAGGTGGCTTTAATTGTGAGGAAGTTTTGTTTATTCTTTCGAAATAAATAATTTAATATGACGGGTGTCTTGATACGACATTCTAGAAATATAGACCAAGAGCTAATTTAAATACCTGTTGCATTTACCCTGGTTGTGATCGCAATGCAGAAAATTATATTTACTGTAGCTAAGGTGCAGTCGCAACTATCGGAACGATCGCCGAGTGCCGGTATGGTTCCCATACGGTCGCAACGATCGGCCATCGTTGTGCTGGCGGCGATCGTTATGCTGCAATCGCTGCGATTTTGCGAGCAGTTATAGAAACTAGGCACCAAACGAGGTCATGGATTCTTCATGAAAAACGAAATGAAATTACTACTAGCGTTACTGGCGTCTTTTTTTCAACATAAGGCTTTCTTTTATGCCGATCCTCTTACCCGAAGAAACACATCGTGGCAACCTAATGCTCATTAGTAATTAATTATGCAACTTCCACCTGGTTTCGATTGTGCTTATATAAAGTTGTTGTTGTTGTTGCGTTAAACGTTTGTTGCCGTTTCGAGAATAATCTGTTAACGACGGATCATTTCCACAAAAAACTGTCTACGTCTGACATCTGACGTCTGATTTCCGCTTGAGAACCGGATGATTTGTTATTAAGTCTGAAAACACACAAACACACAAAAACACACACACCCATAAAGAGCATTCCAGTTGTTGTTGTTGTTGTTGTTGTTGTTGTTGTTGTTGTTTTTTCGAATTCATGTAAAGTCTGAACTGTTTTTGCTCATTGTAAAACTGCTTGGCGTCTTCGGAGATAGTTTGCATCTTTCCACTCGCCCGCGCGTTCATGTTCAGGTGAGCGCCCTTAGCCCAGCCAGCCCTTGAGTGGCATTTCCTTGTCGTTGTCACACAATATCTACGTGCCGTTCAATATCTGATTGTCAGCATTGTAATTGCCTACACTATAATTGCTAACAATATGACAAACCCTATGCAGATGCTCCTTCGCTGTTAAATTAATTCTTTAAATTCCAATACAGCTTTCAAAGCAGAAAAGGAAGTTAAGTCTTTACGCCTAGAACTCGTGTACGTCACAAAATAATACTTGATTCCTCTAATCTGCTGTCGTTTCCAAGTTCAGTGACCCATCTGTCACGTGTAGAGCCCGTGTTAAGAATAACTCCCAATCGACTGTGCGATATTGATGATAGGGGTGTGTTGTGTAAATGAACTGCAGTAGTTAAATTGTCTCCCCAGCACGTCTCTCAGTACAGAAGAAGTGATACAAAAATCGTCAAAGAACGCACTGACGTTCCAGAAACAGCGGTTGGGAAATATCTTTCTTCGGGCAGAAAAATGTCGGTAAGATTTCTACGGTCACATTCGAAAGTCTTGCAGTGCCATGTGGTGCTCCTCGATAACTCGCAATTTATCACAACATTCGACCAAAAGACTATTCTGGGGATAGAATTGTTCGATTTGGTTTGTCAGCGAGTTCAGGTGCCTTCTCATAACAAACAGTACTTCGGTCTACAGTTCATGGACCGCGAAGATGGAGACCTAAACTGGCTGAATCTCGACAAAGAAATCCTCCCCTCTCGTAAATCCACGCCGCTGATATACCAGTTTGCAGTGAAAGTGTTTCCTAAAGACCCCCTTAAAATGGAACACAGCATGCAAAAGCAGATCCTGCTTCAAATCAAGGGCCTTATAAACAGAGGAAAGTTTTCTGTCCCGGTTGAAAAGCATGCTTTAATCGATGGCTTCTACGCGCAAGCTTCACTAGGAGATTTTATCGCCAAGCAACACAAGAAAGGATATTTAGAGGACCTTCTTGGATTATTTTACTGCCCACCCACGGAAATCAATTCCGATGCTCACATAAGCGAAGAGCACTACGAGGTTATGGTAAGGGATTTGCACAAAGCGCGTCGCGGGATGTCCCGTGAGGAAGCCATCTCTGCGGCCCTTGAGGTCTGCCAAGCATTACCTGAATACGGCGCGTGGATGCACTTTGGATCAACTGATCAGTCCAGCGGGAAGGAAGTTGTTTTCTGCGTTTCTATCCACGGCATTCGAATCTGCCAGCTAAAGAGCAAGTTCCCTGAGGTTGGGGAGGTGTGCCACAATTTCCGCTGGCGTGACATCATCTCAATGTTCTGTGAAAACGCAAAGTTTTACATGTATCTTACCGACGCTGGAGCGGCAGACAAAGATAGCCTGACATGTCGGGGTTTTCGCTTCGATAAAGGCCTGTACAGCTACAAGGCAGCTCAACGCTTGCTGGTAAACGCGGAGAATCACCAAAAGTTTTTCTTCGAAGACAACCCCGAACGGGCATCATTGATGAGAAGCCTCTCTTTGGAAGCGAACTCCATGAAGAAGCTACGTCCTTCTCGCTCAGGGTCAGGTACCTTTCTTGCCTCAAAAAAACCTCTCCCTTTCCGAAGAGGAACTTTAGCGTAGTGTACCCATTGATAAAATACTTGGCCAGAAAAACTTACGTAATTGACAATAAAAGGAATCAAAATATCATTATCATTATCAGCACAGAACGATTTACATTAAACTTTGAATAGAGTTACAGCTTTTAGGAAGAAGAAATCTTCCCCGAGAAGATTATGGATGTGTATATTTTTTCTGAACAAAATTATGTATTTTAAATATATATTATGTATTTATATATATATATATATTATGTAAATATATATTATGTATTTTTAATATATATTACCCATTTCGGTAGAATTAGAATTTGTGTTTCAAAACTAGCGAGTAAAATCTTTCACTGAGAAACTTATGAAAATATAACATTAACTAATCAGTGGTGATTGAAGAAATCAAAAGTGAACATTACTATGTTCGGCAATCGCACGTGGAATTCAAATAAACACTGAAGCTGAGACTCTTCGCATTGGCTTTCTATTTAGGCGCGCTCTGGATCTACCCTCCATCTCCCTACCGGCGACAACCGTTATGGCAAAGGGTATGGCGAGGTGGTCTGTGGCCGTATTCGTAAAGGGTTCGCGAACCCTTTAAGAATGTGGCCACAGACCACGTCTCCATACTCTTTGCCATAATGGTTGTCGGCTCCTTTACGTCCACATCATGGTGTAAGGGAGATGTAAAGACCCCCCGGCAGCCCCGGCATCCACCCTTATGGATTTATTTAGACGTTCATTGCGGTAAATAGAGTCACCTGCATTGGAACTTCAATACACTTTCGTATTCTGCACTTAGCAGGGTAGTCTTTTTGGCCAAAATTACACATACATTTTATCGCTCTCCGCTCTCACCGCGTTTACACAACTGTTCTGTTCTACCCTGGGATCCGCATCTAGAATCATTTGTCGTCGTTATCATCATCATCGTAGTTGTCGTCGTCGTCGTCTTCGTCATCATCCATTCATTGGATCGGAGCATCTGTCCGCTGGCTCAGGCTTCCTCAAATCCCAAGGACCAGCCTGAGGATTCGATTTGTTCCGAGAGACACAGGCTCCTCAGATGTAACGGTTGGACTAATTTTTTTGAGATGTCAGTTCTCCATATTGGTCTACACGGTTCGTAGTCCTCCAGTTACCACTGGGATAATCTTCATTGATTTCGTCGACCTTCTGCAGGGTCTTCACTCGAGAGCCAGATCGTTAAATGTGTCTACGTTTTCACCCAGACCTCCTTTACAACTGTGCGACCCCAGAGAAAAAGCCACACCTATATCACCCGGCATTCTCCCTTTTTGCGTATGATTATGATGTCTGGGCGGCCAAGATGTAACGGTCTCTTCTTCAGGGCTTTGAAATCTCTCAGGACTTATAATCACAGTGATTTATTACTGTGTGCTTTGTACATGTACATGTTACATCGCAATGTTGGGTTTTGGCTGCAAAGTCATGTCTACGCCTTCTTGGCCCGTTTCAAGATCATTTTTCCTTTTTTGTTGTTGTTGGATTTGCATGCCTGTTATGTGTTCTTGCTGTTAATTAACGTATATGAGCCACGGTGATATTGTATTGTGGCTTTTTCACGAATGTGAGACTAAATATTCATTGAAATCGTAGCAGTCTTTATTGTTGAACTATAAATAGATAATGAGGCTCAGGGCCTCTTCGTATGAGCCCGGTTGACCGGCTGGTTCGGTTTCTGGGATCTCGCTTCACTACTTTAAGACGTCCGCAAAACCTTTGAATTGGAGTTCATATGAGAGGGCGGGCTGGGCCGCTTACCGAGATCTCGGTTACCAGGATAGAAAATTACCGACGTTAATACTTCAGCCCGGTTACCGGGATGAAAATGATACAATGCAATTTCGTGATGGAACGGACAATATTTCATTTTTAACTGCTCTTTTCTTCTATTTTTAAGTTCGGAATAATTTCTTTTGATAGTTAATATAAAGATAAAAAGATTTCGACGTTTCTAGAACCAATAAAAGCGAAAAATATTATCGTCAGGTTTCACGCCTGAATGGTCGCGTCGCCACTTTTGACTCGGGTAAGCGGGCTGAAATTTCCCACATGCAAAAATAATAAAATTCATCCAGCTAACCGAGCCGGCCTGGTTACCGATCTCATACGAAGAGGTCCTCAGAAACGAACTATGGTCTCCTGACGCAGTTCAGTTACATTGTATTTGGTTGTTCGTTGTCTGGACAATATACCAAAGAAAGCCTAAATGATACTGTTCTCTCCTTCTGCCCCCACGAATCAGCCTCGGGCCAATCTCCTACCCAGAAACTTCGAACCCCTTGACTTTCGGTCGGGAAACTGAAAGAGCGCCTATCCTTATTGGAACTCCCAGAGAGCTTTTCGGACCAATCTAACAGATGGAAATAGAAATAGAAGTAGAATTAGAAGTAGAAGTAGAAATGGAAATACAATAATGAGTAAAACATAATTCAATTAATTACACTTAACTATTGAAGTCATACAAATACTATATACAAATGTACGGTCTAAAATGAACGTATACATAATCATTCCACAACAAAATCGTTCAAATGATAATTCCTTAACTCCTTTTTCAAACTTTGCAACATCATTAGTAGTTTTAAGGCTGTTAGAAAGCGAGCTGTTCCACGGCATGACTGCTGTATACACGAAAGTTCGCTGTCCTGACTGATAGTGTGCAGAAAGTAATATAAGCAATAAAAAGAAAAAAAAGAAATTTGAGTTCAACTTAGTTTAAACTTATAAGGATTGAAAATAATATCCCAGTTTATGTTTGTAACTAGAAAGAGTAAGTGAATTACAAAGTGAGAGAGCAATGTCATTCCAAATTTGAGGACCCTGTACCCGAAGAGAAAAAGAATATTTGTGAGTATGAAGATGTAGGTTGTTTTTTTGCCTGGTGAGACATTGACGACAATCAGAGTTAAGAACGAAACGAGATGAAAGGGGACAGGGCAAGAGCTTCTGCATATGAAGGAAAACAAAGCAAGAAACTTGGTACTTCTAAATATTAAATATGTTGAGTATTTTGAATTTGTTGAAGAGCGGGTAAGTATGTGCGCGTGTTGGGGAATGAGTTATGATTCTTAAAGCTTTCTTCTGGAGACGGAAAAGGGGTTGTAAATGAGAGAAGAGTAAGTGAATGCCCAAATAATAGAACAGTATTGAAGATATGGGAGTATTAAAGAGTTGTATAATGTGCAAAGAGTTTTAGAAAGGAAAAACTGTCGTGATTTGATAATAATCCCAGTGGATTTAGCAATTTTGGAAGAAATCGCTTTTATATGAGCCTGCCAAGAGAGGTTTTGATGGATGATAACATCGAAGAATTTTGTGTGTTCTACTCTATTAATGCTATTGTTATCAATGCTAATAGAAAGACCATCAAGATCTATTTTCTTTCTTGCAGGGTGAAATAAAATAAATTTAGTCTTGTTGGGATGCAAAGTTAGCTTGTTAGCTTTGAACCAGGTAGCCACAAAAGAAAGTTCATGGTTCACAATTTTAGTTAATTTGGAGATATTTTTGTGTTGAAGGAAAATATTAGTGTCGTTTGCAATGACGATGAATGAGAGATAATTAGAGCATGAAAAAATGTCATTAATGTATATAAGAAATAAAAGTGGCCCTAATACAGAACCCTGAGGAACACCACACCTAATTGGAAGCAGTGGGGATTTCCAGGAATCAATTTGAACATATTGAGACAAATATCCGAGCATATTTTTAAAGCCAAATTGAAGCTAGTGTGTTTATTATCCTTCTTATAGTACACTCAACAAAATTACTCAATTCTGATTGGTCGAGAGCAGTACAATTAATTCCAAATAGTACTCGTACTCCGTAGGAGTACCTATTAAGTTTCCATGACAACGGCGCGTAAGCACAATCATAAGCGGCAAATTTGAACGTCAACAAAAAAAAATGGCCGACAGTTGCTGCGCAATTTCCAGTGAAGACGTGCTTCAAAACTTAAAGGAAACAGCAAGCAACTACAACACGAAGAAATCTCAGAAGAAACACGACAGAAAGAAACAGAAGAAACACGAAGAAACACGAAGAAACACGAAGAAATCTCAGTTCGTAATTTTGTTGAATGTACTATAAATAAAAAATCGTACGACCTTCTCGTACAATTCGGGATTAATAGATACTCGTGATCTTGAAAGTTCTCAAATTACACTCGCCTAAAGGCTCGTGCAATTTTGAGAACTTTCAAAATCACTCGTACCTATTAATCCCGAATTGTACTCGAGGTCGTGCGATTTCCTATACAAATATTTTCGCGGTTTGAAGCTTTGGAAAGTGGGAAACATCACTTGGGGAATATTGTCGGATATTCCCCTGTTTTGGCTGGGGTATATTCGTCCACGTGGACGCAGTTTGACCAATCGCGGGCGAGCGAAAATGTTTGATGGATTATAAAAGCTGATAAGGCCTACGGGCTCGTGATTTACGAATTCTTCTCGTGTACTTCCAGCATCCTAAGTGTGTGGCTCATAGCTTTTTATAATAATTCATGAGACGCGAAATTGCCATGAGTTTACTGGCAAGATAAACCAAAGCTAATTGACCAATCAGAGCACGCACATTGATTTTGTATAATTATATATATAATCTAGGCAGTCTGATCAACTGAATTTTATTACTGACTATATGCATTTATACGTATATGTGTACATATAATTCGAAAAAGGTCAGAAGTATGTCTGTCTTTAAAAGGCAACTGAGGCCAGAATTCATAACACTTCAAGGTGCAGTTCTGTATCTGAGCCTCGTGTACAAATGTACATAAGGACTGAAAATGTTCGTCTTGGATATGAAGCTTTCAAATAATACAAATTTGGTACAAATTTACATCTGTAGCATCTAACATTTTGGCTACTTCGTAGTAATGGGGAACTGGACTGGAAACGAGTATTTATGAAATTCGGGATAGGCTAAGAATCATTCAGCAAACAAGTTGTTTATTGATGAAACCACATATAATATCATCGTATTAAAATTAGCGCAAATAGCTGACTGCATGACCACATCTATAAAACCCTTATAGTGTGTTTTTTTTAATCGACGCTGGCTCATTATGTCATGAAAAGCACAATGCAACCGAGTATGATTTTAGTTCTTCCCTTTAGTTTCCAATTTGTAAGCAAATCTGTGCGCTTTTCAGATCAATAATTCATAGCTTTCAACGGAATCTGATGTGGTAAAGGATCGAAAAAGTAACTTGTCCTTCATGACGCAACTATGAATCGACTTCTTGTCACGATAACGATTGTAATTAATTAATCTTTTCCCAATGTTTCGAAACAAAAAATATACCAAAAGAAGAAACAGAAAAAAACAAAAAAACAAAAAAAGCAAAAACAAAAACGCCTTAGTTATATTTGTTTCACACATCACCCAAGTCTTTTCCAAATTCACTTCTACTCTTCATTGTTTTTTTTTTAAATTCAGTAATTTTTAACTGTATTTTTCAAATGTAATCGCTTTAAAATCGTTCCACACCTGAAAGTATTCGTCTTCCAGCACAGTATTACCATAAGAAATATCTCAATGTAATCATTTTTTTTCCTTAATGTTATTTTCGATCACCTTACAAGTAATTTTAAAGGGGCTTGGGTTGTAAAATCTAAAGAAACACAGGAACACAAAGTTTTTAATCACTGGCTGGGTATTTTCGTAAATGTGATGATTTTGTCGCTGCCGTTGTAAAATGTCAAAAATGACCATACCAAATGGTACAAATATCGCAACCATTCTCGTCCGAAAACATTAAAGTCAATTTAACGGAGAACTGAGAAGTCTGCATAAGTTGGCGATCCAAGTTGACGAAGACTGAAAATGTCAAGTAAGTAACTTTCTTTCTTTCTTTCTTTCTTTCTTTCTTTTTTTTTGTATAACACAATGAAAGTACATTTGAACTGCGGAGGAAGCATTTAAAGCTCATAGGTTCAAGATTGAACAAGAGTCGAACCTGCTATGACCTCTGCGATACATTCAGATTCGAAAGAGATTCGAACCAGTCGACCTTGATACAGGTGCAGTTCCATGCCAACTGAGCCATCAAATATTCATTGTTTCTCATAAAAATAATTTTCATTAATGTAGGAAATTCTTTCCCCAAGAATAGACGAGACAGCATGTAAAAACAACAACAACAACAAAAAAGCTGTTCAAAACCTACCCTAAATGCTTCGAGGAATAGAAATCACAAACGTGAATCATTAAAGCAGTTTTCAATTTAGTGCCGAAAGTAATTACACAATGGCTTTAGTACTTTTTAGCCAATCAGATGCAAAAATAATGCCTTTCTTGTTTTGCGTTCTGATTGGCTTGTAAAACCATCTAGCGAATTACTTGCCTTTGACAGAAGAGTCAGTTATTTTCTTCTGAACTCGATTGGCTCTGCAATTATTTGGTTTTACGACGCTAAATTGAAAACGGCTCTATATAAATAACACACACAAAAAAAACAAAACAAAACAAAACAAAAAAAACAAGTAAACAAAACAAAACGAAAAACTACAACAAAAAAGAGCAGTAAATGAAATTATATTTTTTTCAGTTTGTTTTCAAACTATAAATAACATGTTATGTGCCATATGTATTCTTTTTTGTCTTTGGCAGGACTTTTGTTGAAATCATTAGCCATAGTGGCTGTTTCTTCCTTAGCCGCGTACTGTATTCCTTTGGGTAGATACTCCTCGCACTGCAAAATCAATAAAATTACAAGAAACTTGATATGGAACTTATTGCCATTGTCCATGAGATTAGGAGGAAACGTATTCCGCTCTTACAAGAACCTAGTGAGTCATGTGCTTTCATTTATTGACATGATCAGTACGTGCTTGAGTTTTTACTTTGTACATGCGCTCACTCGCTCACTCACTCACTCTCTCGCCCAGTGTCGCTCGCTGTTTCACTCACTCCCTCGCTCGCTCGCTACACTCCCTCGCTCGCTCACTCACCCACTCACTCCCTCGCTCACTCGCCCACTCGCTTGTTCGCTCATTCAGTCTAGTCTAGTAAGAGTGTAGTCTAGTAAGAGGGTTTTGCTCCCGGAGCATGCTTCAGGGCGATTTTGCACGACCAGTACACAAAATTTGCCCAGGGATCTTGCCCCCAGATATTTAGCCTATTTAATATGGTGGCACATTTTGCAGGGTGGGAAGATTTCCCTTGAAATGTTTGGTGCACACGAAGGAGCCTTGCTCCAGGAGCGTGCCCCCGGGGGCATAAACCGGGAGGAAAACCACTCGTGTGTATCTGCCTTTAAGGCCCCAAGTCCCCGGCCCGACCATATCTTTGTTCGACTCACTGTATAGAATTATGTTCATTCTTTAACCATACATGATGCCTAGTAACCTTTTCTGTTTCCCGGCTCAGTTGACATTATTCATTGCTTTTTTTAGTCCAAAACGTGGCTGACTCCATCTGATAAGTGGACAGAATCCGACTTCCCACTTTCCATTCTTCCCCGACCACTAAACACGTCTGGATCGTCGGTCAGTATTGCATTTTGATCTGCAATGAGATCAAACTGTATTTCACTTATCAAGCCAACTTAGCGGATAGGTTAGATTGACAATTTTAAAGTTTCAGTACGTAGTTGCATCGTGACTGCTGAAATTAAAATGAGCCGGTGACTGGACAAATTTAGAACGACGTTAACGGCAGACGGCGAACTCACGCGGGACATTTACTGCATGTTTACTAAAAAGTAATTCAACTTATTTCATTTAAGCTTACCCCTGTATGTCAGCCACATCTATCGAGAAAGTTATAAAAAGAGAAAAATAAGTAAGAATTAGAGAATTTGCATGGTTTCATTACAAGCCCTTTGCGGTTTGCTGTTGGCCCCTCGAAACGCTAACTCAACTTTTTATCTCTATTATGTTGCGTGGTACTGAAAGGATTGTGCATGGATTATTTTAGCCATTTTCAGCATCAAGTTTTCCAAACTAAATCATATCATTTAGGGTAAGGCCAGAACAGTTGATTTTAGGCAACTGTTCAAGAGTTGAGCGAATAAATGCAATGCCATGCTTTCCTATACACAAGAATAGCGGGGATATTTTGAAATCTGAACTAAATATGAAGGCGAAAAAAATTTAAATTCAGATAGCTTTGACTAAATATTTCGCGTTTAAAATTAAAGTAGGCGAATATTTAAGACAGATAAAATCATTCTTTAACTTCGCATCAAGGCGTGATAAATGTTAGTGGATGCGTCAGCTACATAATCCCATGCCAAACTAAACAGGCAATAAAACAGCCATTTTTCATTTCTCAAATAAATAGTTACTATATTTTATTCTTCAGGCTCAAAGTCTGCTTCTTGCCGATCGCAATACTCTGAGCGGTTTCTTGCTCCTTATAAGTGATTCTACGGCGGAGTTTCAAAGATTTCCCAATGGAACAGGAGTCGCAACGAATTTGAAGAAAGTGGAGGCCGAGTTAAAATTTATGATTAGGCTTTTGCGGAGATTGGATGCAGTTTTCAAAGTTGTAAGTGCCTTCATTTACGGTTTAACGCCCGGTCAAACAGACACAACACCATGTAACATTATTGCGCGCAACATGTTGCGTCTATTTGACCACCATGGCCAAGTTGTTCAAAGGAGGGTTCTGCTTGAACCTCTGCTTTGCGAGGTGTTGCATCAAGTTTGAATTGGGTCTTTAAAATTTAACTTAAGACTCGTTGCTTTAAATAAAATACGAGATCTCTAGACTACGCGCGTGGTAGCAGAACCTGAAAATTTCCCCGTTTGATTCTTGGCCGTACAATGTCATTATTCCCTTTAGCTCTGTTCTTTCCCATGTCAAGGACAGGGTGGGCTCCACGTACACTCTGATATCGGCACAAGTTAATCGCGGCGTATTAAGTCACACAGCTATATGATTTCACTGGATGTTTTTTTAGCTTAGTAACCTTTTCATCTCTGAGAATACTTCGTTCTAGTTTTGTGCCGAGTTGTTTGAAGCGCAATTAGTGCTAATAAGGACTAAGTACCCTATCAACTTAACCTTTTTCAAGCACCTGTCCTGGCAGATCCCTGGCAGGGTTATCTCGGATGGGTGTTCCTCAATAGAATAATCGCAATATTTTCTATTTGTGTTCTTTCAGGATCTATTTCTAATTCACATCCTTTTGAAAGAACCTTATTCTACTAATTATTTAATTAGTAGAATTTGTATATAATTTGTATGTACGGCGAACCATTCTAATGGCGAGCTCGTATGCTGATGAGCAAACAACGCTCGGGCCTCAACTGATGAACAACTCGACTCTGATGGTTTGTTTCAGCCATTGGTGTTCAACAATAGTAGCCGGGTAGAGTGATTTCACCAAATGGAAATGAAAACAAATAAAAAATAAAAAATTAAAATAAGGGGCTGAGTCGCGTCTTCTGCTTTCAAATTGTTTTTGACCTTTTCAGTATGATAATAAGACCGAGAATGTACAAAAGGCGACGTCAACAACTGGTGACCATATTGACTTGCCTCTTAATTATTTGCAGGGATCGAGAATAACATCAAATGCTACAATGACATATATGACCAGTGCAAGCCAAGTCGCAGTAATCATGCCAACTTCCCATAATGCCACTGGTGCATCAAGTACTACTCCACCCACAATTCACGGCGTGGCGCTCCGACTGTCCGTGATTCTGCAAGACTTGTATGCAAGCCTTCTCACAATGGATGTCGACTTTGACAGGATACGAAAAACAGAATGCGTTTGATTCCTCTGGAAGAACAAACAGCGCAACGACCATGCACACAATACTGATTACTGTCTAGACTTTTTCGTTGGAATGGTAATTCCTAAGGATTTAATGAAAACCTCGAGTTAAATTTAAGATAGATTATTGCTTATTAAAGTTATTCAAAGATAGAGAAGCGTCTATTCATTGCCTTCCAATCTAGCGGAAAATAAGTTACTTGAGGATCCACCTCATTTACGAACGCTAAGTTGATTCCGTGGAAATAGTGCCTTACTACACGGACTGGCCAATATATTTAATTGAGACAAAATGCAAGTTTAATTTTCTTCCAAATTTTGTGAATATGAACATTAATCTCGGAAATGAGATTAACAGTTGAACATTAATCTGATTTACAAAGTGACTGGTCACCCCAAAGTCAGTTTGCCGGGGTTGCCTTTTAAACATCCCTGCACAGCTCTGTGTCTTGAGAGATTAACTCAGCTTATGTATATAGATGGGATCAAAAGTGGCACGAGAACATGTTCGTTTTGAGGCAACCGTCGAAGGCCAACGCAAACATCTTACTAAATAAACATAAGTGCATGTTGTAGCCTGCGTAACAAGCGCAAGGCGAGAGGAAAGCAACCAAGCCGTGCGGAAAAGGCAAGTCACTAGATCGTTTGTAAATGTGGACCATGTTTGATCCTTCGATCCTTAAGAGACTGGATAATCAATTCACCAATATTTCGTCTCGTGTTCAAAATTGTACAGTGTTTGTTTCAATAAATAGTTTGGGAGGACGGGCAAGTGGCAAAATCACTGATAAACTTCGTTTGTAATTTCGCTGTCAATACTTTGCTTTCACGAGCGTTTAAACTGAAGGAGACTTTGTAAGACACTGAAATTTCGCATCGCATCCGCCTCAAAACTGTGAAATGCTATTGATGTCACCCGGCTGTATTTCTTTCACTGATTAGAGTACACTCACGCAATCTCCCAAATTTTTCCAGATATAAAGTTGAACGTATCATCATTTTTAAGTGCTACTGTTAACGCTAACCATAGCTGTCGCTGGTCAGATTAAAGTGTTAATGTTAGAATAGAGTAATCTTTTTGAACTACCTCCGCATCGATTTTCATTCCAAAGGCGAATCTGATTATCAAACATGAATGTTATTTCTTCCTGTATAACAGAGGCAATTTTGGGCCAACACTGAAAACAGCCAAATTATGATCGTACACACACTATTAATTCGACTGAAGAATTCAGCTAAATATTAAATTCCTCGAATTATTAACCAACCTCTTTTTCAAAGCTTGTTCAGAACATACTGGAAGTTCAATCATTTTCTATTTTACGCACATTCCAAACTGCCAGTTTCTATTTCCTTGGCGAGGACTCTTCCTTTTGGCTGATAATAATTCCCCTTTCTATTCAGCAACCTTTATCCGGTTTCTTGGCATTATTCTGTCTTCGCCAGCGTAAAAATGGCGCTTACTATCCAAAGCAGCATCTCCCGTGATCATTTCATAGCCCAGCAATGCCTTCTTCCCTCACCGATCCAGTCACTTAGCGACAGACAATCTCTCCCATAGATGCATGATTTTGAGCCTTTCGCCGTTGAAACGTATCGCCGTGACAACGTTCTAAGAGATGCATTCGCTAATTGAAAAAAAAAAAAACATTATTCGTCTTTGTTCCATTCGGTTGACAAACGAGGATGTTTAAATCAGCGAAATTTTCCTGAAGATAGCTTTCTGTTGTGAACAAAGCAGTTAAGTGATTTTACGGACTTAAATAAATTCAATGCGCGAACTCTTTCCTTCATCCAATCGAAGTTTAATATAAGGCGACGTTGTGGGCAGGTGGGATCCATTTCTTGGAAACATCGCCCGCCATAAATTATGCATTTGAAATAATACCCGACGGTAAGTTGGCCTATAACAACGGGCTCAAAGTTTTTATGCCAGCTGATCCCGTACGTATGAATGCATCATAAGCAACAACGGACCATCGACTTAGCTCACCAAGCAAAAGAAAGCGTTGAGAAGACCGCAAGATATATTTATCGACATTTCAAAATAAACCCCTTTACTGGTGAAAACTCTGTGAATTACTTTATTTCTTATCACCAAAAAGGAAGTGCGTAATATCAAAGTTTGTCTTCCTAAACGAGAAGTTAACAAACAACATTTTTTTTTCTCAGTATTGGCCAGAAAAATAATAAAATTCGCTTTTCCATTTGTGTTTCTTCTGTACGCTACCATATGCTCGATGTCTTGTTATTACACGCTGGTGTGTCAGTTAATCACACTTAAGTCTGTGAATTAATTGAATGAAGAAAAAGGGCGAGATATAAAGACGAATTTTCAAGCAAGACGGTCCAATGATAATTTGCCGTAAGACGAGAGAGATCGCAGAACAATTCTGCACAGTCCTCCTCTTTAAT
Organism: Astreopora myriophthalma; assembly: GCA_014634185.1. NCBI lineage: Eukaryota > Metazoa > Cnidaria > Anthozoa > Scleractinia > Acroporidae > Astreopora > Astreopora myriophthalma. Next base: position 1,113,173 of record BLFK01000489.1, read on the forward strand.
TCGTTCAATGTAAATGCTAAGCAATAACAGTCTGTGCTAGCAAATAAGGAAAAAAACCCCTTTTTTTTTTCTACATTGTGTCATCCAGCAACAGTAACACTGCTAAGACAAACCGTCAAAACGCGCATGGTCACATTTTAGTCCGCAGAAAACTGAACGCATCAAATTGATGTCGTCATTTTGAATTTCAGTTAATCTGAACTGAAGTCTAATCAGAATCATTTAGGAAAAATGATACCATAGTCATAAGCCACAAATAGTTGTGAGGATCTAAAGGTTCCTAGGAAAGAGAGCTGGCCTCGTGTTCTTCCCGCGCACCTGTTTGAGCTAGGGGGAATGTTGCCGGGGACATTTTTGACATTCGCTTATCTCGTCCCAAATCTGAAAAATGACACTTTTGTGCGCTTGCAAACAACAATAAATTCGTCGAGTCGGCTTGTTGCAACAAGTTACTACACATGCTCGTTGACAAAGCAAATTCGTCGTGGTACAAGTTGGTCTTAAACCTGACAAAAAAAAAAGGTCCACCAAATTCGGATTTCTTTACCATGCAAGGTGAGCCAATTATTAATCTTTTGGAATGAATTTAGTGCCAGTTGGTTGTTTCAAAATATTACCCCTTTTTTGTAGCAAGTTGCTATGATTTTCCTCCCAAAGCATTCGTTCCTCAAAGTCCCGAAACATTTTAGGCCTATTTCAGTTGGACTAAGTAATTTAATGCTGGAAATTTCGAGTGTAAACCACCACATTACCAGAATGAAAGTTTAATTTAGGGCGAAGAAAAAATTTAGATTAAAAGAGAGCCACCACCGATGTTCTTTTATTTTTTTTAATTTTTCTGTTGTGGGATTTAATACATAGTCTTCTCTTTACAGGAATATTGACAGCAAGTTTTGTCGCCTTTTACATTATCGCCTCGACAAATTCTCTTCCGACCGAAAGTTCGTCGCATTGCCAAAGGAATAAGATGATTCGTTCACTCCTGAGAACTGCCTTGGTTTTGTCCGACGAGTTGGCGCGCCAAAGCTCTGTCATTAGTCAGGAAATGGTAAACTGTCTCTTTGCTAAGTTCCCGACAAGTTAACGAAACCAGGGCTCACACTGAGCGTCACTTCCAATATATTCGGCCAGTATTCTTTAACGCCTTTTAGAAAAACCTTAAATTTTCTCCTTATAACTTCCCCGGTCCCTCAATGCTGACCCGTTTGGTTCAAAAATAGATTCGGCGGGACTCGGGACTGGGCTTACAACACAGGCGGAATGCTGGATACAATAAATTTCGGGACGGGCCCCAATCTGATCGATCAGTCTGATCTGATCTATCTAATCTGATCTAATCTAATCAGATCTGATCAATCTGATCGATGCGGGATAAAATTGTCTGGGCCAGACTAATTTAAGCTGCTTTTAGCGGGTAACAAGCAGGCGTCGGTTGTTCAAAAGGTGAATAACTCTATCCAACGGATAAATCGCTATCCAGCGGATAAGTACCAGCAAAACTCATTGACGTATCCAGTGCATAGTGATTTATCCAGTGGATAGCGCTATCCACCTTTCGAACAACTGGGCCCTGGATAATTGGCAATTAATGGCGGACGCTGAGGTCATATATTTCAGTCGTCAGGCGCGAAAACAGAGTGATTTGTAATGAAAATAATTGCGATACATAGCGGAAGTCGGGTTGAAGCAAAAAAGAGCGAATTGCAAAAGTGGGGGAGGTCCTTTTTAGGGCCCTTATTCTAAAAGGTACGCGTTGTGATTTGTACGTCTTAATTCACTTGTGTTATTAATGCCTTTCACTGGTTATTAAAATCTGAAAATCAAACAATTGAGAACCTCAGTGCCAGCAGTCCATAACCCAGAAGTCACTGGAATGTGT
>BLFK01000489.1:1120051-1125051 GCA_014634185.1 Astreopora myriophthalma
GTTCTTGTTCCCAGTCCCTGAAGAGCTCTCGTTTTTCTATCTTATTTTACATTTTCTAACTCAAAATTATCTATGTTGTAGTTAGAGAAGTATAACCAACACTTTAGAAAGCTAACATGCTAAATGCATGTGTTTGGTTCAAGATCTTTTTCTGGCCTATAAAACTGTAGTAAGCCAACTTAAGCTCCCTAATTGAGAAACTCATAAGACGAAACATTGCCGTGAACGCACCTTTTACTTGCCAAGTTTCACTGTCACGGCTAAGGCACAGAACTTTCACTCATAACGAAAGGACCTGATAGCCGCGTCTACATACGCCTACGGCAGCGCTATCACGGTTTTCATCCAATAATTTAATTTCCTTAATTTATATATATACATTTACCAAGTTATAAGGTTCGTCCTTCAAACGCGTGAAAACTATCCGTAGTTCGATTGAAGCGCCTTTTGCTTCGGTTTTCGACTTTTTTAGGCCGGTGTTGATTAACTTGACTTAAATGTCAGACTTGGCTTCCCAGCCTGGCTGGACAACTATATTAACATCTTTTCCGTCTTTTGTTATCCTATAGCAATTGCCGCAAAAAGGACGTAATGACAAGGCAGAAACCCAACTATCGAGTACAAAGAAGCAAGAGATCCGCATCCCAAACAGAAACCCTGGCCCACCGGCCATCGAAGTTGTTACTCTGCAAACTAAGCTCTTATTGGACGAGTTTTATACAAGCGTTGCTAATGATCTCATCGTTGATTTACGGAAAATTAGAATGCAGAATTGTAACTAGACAAGTAAAAAATGGCCGCAGTTTATTGGTTGACAGATAGACACAAGTATATTTAAAATGTCTTAACAAGACATCAACAAACTGTAAGTTGTACTTCCCTTGGAAGATAAGATACCGTAATATTACATTAATATGCAATATCGAAGTTACTGTACTAGGTGTGGCATTGTCGATGTTTCGATAGCTGTTACAAAAACGATATAATAGGATATGAAAGATATAAAAAGGCCAAAAAAGTAATTGCCAACAAGTAAAGTATTGTCTGTAAACACAAGTGATAAAGGAACATGTAAGCTGCATTGTTCAACAGCCTGTGTAAAAAGGTTAAAGTGCACCTGAATTCAAATATTTTTCGTTTTCAATATAAATCTCTCCAACCAAAGCAAACATATTTTGCCACTTGTACCTCAAAATTTTGCTTTTTATGTGCCACACAAGGGACGTAAAGTTCGCAAAACTAGCAATCATTTGGACCCACAACCGAGCTGTGAGAGGCATGGGTCTAGTCTCGATTTTAACAACAAAAAATGAAACATTTTTGCCTTTTGGTGCACTTTAACAGGATATGAAAGATTCTAGAAAGGCCAAAAATAGTGATCGACAATAAGTAATAACACAAGTGACAAAGAAACATTTCAACTGCCCTTGACCCTCTCTATATGGGGTAATCCCTTGTTGATCAGTGGAAGTTCATTGTAAGGTTCTGATAATAAAACCAACTGAAGTGGTTTACATTTAATTCAGCAGTGTTCTGTGTATTATTGTTTAAAATTCTCTCAAATAAACTTATTTATGATCAACCTCTTTTAGTGTACACTACTGAGTCTTACTTAAAAAACCGCACAGTTACCGGTATTTCAGCACGGTGCTTTTCAGTTTGGTAGGAAATTACAACTTCTTCCGAACTGCAGTTTCTCCGAAGAGCCCCAGAATTGACCCTTTATAAACATGTCCCTCCTTGGAGAAATATGTCTTTATAATGCCCCTATGTCTACAATGAAGTGCTGTTGAAAAGCTGTGCAAAAATTTGAAATTAAAATTCAAGATTATCGTTGATTTGATCAACACAGAAAAGAATGATTTGTTAGCCGCTGTTAAGAAACAGTAATATGCTCTCACACACACACAAAACACTCTTCTTGTTTCACTCTCGCTTAAGGGGACTGTTAAAACATACTTAATAAGAAGAGAGCTGGCATTCATTCGCATAATTAGCGAAGTTACAGGAAAAAAATTTGAATCTCACAAAAACGTCACAGCTGAAAAAAAAAAGAAGGAAAACAGTCTTTGTACACGTTTGTTATTTTTCTTTCTTTTTTTTTTTGGTGAAAAGAAACTGAAATTAAAAAAAATAAAATAAAATACCCCCCCACACCCCCCTCCCCCCAAAAAATACAATGGGAGACTCCCTCTTTGCCTTTTGTGGCTTTTGTCGCCATGATTTTCCAAAGGTGACCATTTTGGATGGCAGCGTATGACGCTAAATAGCCTGACAAATATGCGCCATGATTTGTGAACGGCCGCCATCTTGGATTAAAATTAATCACGAACAATCATGGGACATCAGCAAATGATTACGCTCGTCACCGTCTGATAAATCACAATAATTTCCTCGGCCTAGTCCCGGATATTATTTCTTGCAATTGATTATATTGGATTTTATCGTCTCAGTTTCTGGACCAATAATCCTTCAGTGTTTGAGGTAGGAATTGGGAAAACTGTCTAAAGTTTATTTTCTTAGGCAAATAAGTTGGTCTCTGTAAAACACGTTCAGTAAGGACGAACAACGATTATTGCACCAAGTTAATTATTAAAGGACCCTTTTTGTTCTGTTGCAACCACTTTCATTTCTGGGAATCGTTAGCCAGATGACCCTCTTGGAAAATTACCGTTACAAAACATAAACGTTAAAAATAAGCGTGGGTGTCAGTTACATTTAAGTTTTTGAGTTTTCGTTGTCTTGTTGATAATAGATATAAGAGGTTAATACAAATGAAATTATTTGAACATAAACCAGAGATGATGTTATCGACGGATTTTTCTCCAGATAAGAAGAAGGAAAGGTGAGTAACAAAGATAGCCGGTTACAAATCCCCCTAACACACGTTTGGTTCTAACACAGCAAGAAAATTTTTCGCACAAGTGCATGTCTTCTTCTAAGAGGAAGACGTGAAGCTGAATTTCTCTCATTATGGTTGTAAAAAAAGGGAAAAGAAGAACAAGAGTGAAGAGAGGTCAACCTTTACAAGTGCAAAATGTTCGCTCAGGTTTAAAGGATTTTCATAATGTAAAGATCATGAAATCTTGTCCGCATTTTGTGTCCAATGGTGTTGGTGTTTCCCTCGTCAAGCTGCCCATTAAGACAACATTAGTCATCATGGGACAATTCAGCGGGATTCGGTTCAGAGTTGTCACTTCCAGTTTCAACAGTTGAAACTGGAAGTAGTAAAGAAACACGGACTAATATTCTTAATTGAGAAAGTAGATGCTTTCTTTTGAGTAGATTTTGGACAAAGAATTAAAAAACCAGAATTAAAAAACCAGAAACCACAAATTTTGGAAGCTATTTAAAGGGACATACGATAATTTCTTAACTTTACTGAAACTAAAGTACTCAATCGGACCAATTTAAATTATAGCTAGAAAACACAAAAGGGAAGACGTCTCTCTTCGTCAATTTCCGTAAAAATTTCCCGCAAATTTAGTAAACACGCCGTTAAATTCACAATAAAAGGAGCTTAGCTCCCTTGTGCAGCGCAATCAGTTTGTTATCGTCAAGAGAAGCATTCTTAAAGAATTGAATTGTAAAGATATTCCAAGATGCCAGGTAAGTGCTTGGAATTAAAGTAAAGTTAGCTCTTGATCATGAATTCCGAGTCTGGTGCGGGCGCTTGGGAGAATCATGACAACTTCCAGTTTCTGCGAAACGACGAGAGGTCGATCGCTGTTCAAATTTGCAAATTTTATAAATCTTGTTAGAGATACCCATCACGTGCATTAACTGAAAGCGAACTGTTTTCAGCAATGAATAACCCTTAATACCGTAGACCAGGCCTTCTTCAAAGTCAAGAAAAGTTTATTTGGTGGATAAGTCGCTGTCTTCCGCTTTAAACCAACCCCAAACTGCCGAGACTGTTCAATGCAATTCGACGCTGACAGCAACTAGTACATCGTGTATATGTCGGGAGGTGTCCAAAGCAACCCGTGGCGTAGCCATCTGCCTATGTAATTCGTAAAGCTTGTTTATCCATAATTCATCTCGTTGCCGCTGTGTGTATATGCATGTTCAACTTGGTCTAAACAACGCTCACTCGTTCATCGACCGCACAAAAACCAGCAAAGATACCATTGAAAAGGGGTAACGCGATTCTTTCGAAAAGCTATTTTCAAAACATGGAATAGGGCGACGTTTCCTCGAGAAATCCTTCTATATTTACCTCTCCGAGTTCAAGGAGAAGTTTTCGCAGAGGTGGTTCGAAGAGTTCGCATTTATGGTTACCTTGTAACATTAGTCCTCTAAAGCCAATTACATCAAATTTCTCATCATTGCAGGAATCCCTGAAACCAGTCTTGTTCTCTATGTTATCTTTGCTTTCGTCGTCACTGGCCAGAGTCTTCCTGTCCATAATCGCCAGGCCACGTGCATTCGGGTTGCGCAAAACACCAAAGAATTAATATCTGAAACACTGCATTTACTGGAAAGACTGAACACAAATGTCTCAAAAAACATGCAACAGATTGTTAGTACAACTTAATTGCGATACTTTATAGCCCACAAAACTAAGCAGCAACTTCACGGCCATGTAGTAATTAGTAGTTTCATCATTGAAGCGCAAATTAGAACTAAAAAAAGACCACTTAGTGCTGAAACTTGAAGCAGATTATACCATCCCCCAAGGTCAAAATTAAAGTAACTGAAGTTTTCACCTAGGAAATGTAAGATTTTTTTATGCCATCAACTGGCTGAAAAGAGCTGGACCGATGGAAATAGCCACTGAGATCCTTTATCTGCCTTAGAAAGATCGAAAGCTATTGAAGCAAAATGCTTGAAAATAATGGGTAATTCCAAGGCGAAGGTTAAAATGGTAGAAAGACCTAGATAGTATAGTTCTTTAAAACAAACGTTACTCCTATAAAGTAGGTTCGTTGAGAAGATATGAATGCACTCTATACTCCGTTCGATTTGCGTTGATGTTTTGAATGTTCACGTTATGACTT
>BLFK01000489.1:1130051-1140051 GCA_014634185.1 Astreopora myriophthalma
CGCTCGGCACCGGCTCGGTTTATATCGATGGACTATCACGGAATAAAAGTTCTCCATCAACCTAGTGCTTCATTCACTTAGCCATTGCTTTATATCAGAGAACTGGACTATAATAAGCACTTCATACAAGTGTAAAATTGCGATAAATGAATCATCTTTATAAGGTCCAGCCTCGGTTGATCAAGAGATGGGATGGATAACGCTATCCACCAGATAAATCACTATGCAGCGGATGAGCACTAGCAAAACCGATTGAGTTATCCAGCGGATAACCAGTGGTAGTAACTTATCCAGTGGATAGCGCTATCCGCCCTTTGAACAACCGAGGTCAGGTGGGCAAGCGAGAGAGGCTGACTGGCAACATAAATTGAGCGATCATGCACTTGATATAAAATACAAAATGTGTCTGCAAAGATGATTGAATTAATGGCTGGTTCCCGTCAAGTCAAAAGGAGCTCAGTAGCTTGCTCAGTGATATGCCATAACTGCATATCTTTTTCCAAGACTTTTCATTTATCATGCTCTTCAATCACCCAACAATTTAAAGCTGGTCGCAAAAATTGAGAGTTCAAAAGACCGTCGAAATTTTACGTGGGGCATCTAAGAATCTAAGCCATACACAGCCTATACCTGATTTTAGACTCGAGGAAGTTCGGTAACCAGGAACAAGTCTTACTCGGTGGGATTTGAATCAATCCTCGTCCACTTCAAAGATTTGCTGTTTCCTTTGGTAGACAAAAAGCCCCAAAACTCAGGGTTTACAAACTCCACACATCGAAGCCTCTCGTTCTTGCCTACACTGTGGGAAATGCGGACTTTTCACGGAGTCAATTCACGAAAGTTCCGCCTATAAACGTTTTCAAGATTTAGAGGACGTCGTTTTCACGAGTTTACGTTACTAGCTTGGAAGGTCACAATATACCCCCCCCCCCAAAAAAAAAAATGGAAATGGTGTAGGTACTCGCAGTGTAAATAAAGAAAATTCCCAGCATTGTCTTCCCTAGAAATGATAAGTCAGAAGGCAAAAGTCGCAGACCAACAGGAAAATCCCCCCTGCTTAAAGGAACAGGGTAAAGTGTCTAATTTCGAAAATTACGACTTTGCGATGGACTATAAAGAGAGGGTCAATCTGCTTAAGTTAAATTTCAAGACTGAGATTGTTGGGAAAGTAGCATAAGATCGAAGAAACAACGTAGCAAAGAAAATGAAAGGTAAGATCTCAGTTCAGAATTAAAATAGAACAAGAGATCGTCTTTAGGGCACTTGGGGTTCTGTGTAAAGTTACTAAAGCACATACGCTCGTTTGACTTAATGTCCACACCAAAGTTTCTTCTTCGCATTATTTCACTGAAGTCCATCCACCCCTTCAGCCACATGCATCCATTTATCCGAGAGCCTGGTACGAGTCCTGCCGTTCATTCGTTTTCGTTTGTGATATCGTTCCATCTTTTCTTCATTGTTGGCTTTTTTCCCCTTGCAGTCTTGGTGACAATCTGTATACTGCTTAACTTCTCCGTGATTCGGACATTTACAAAATGTCAACTTGACACAACCGCAAGGTCGATGTTGGGCAACATAAGCCCAATGATGCGCAAGCTCGGAGAAGAGTTGGTCAAGGCAAAGGACACCATTGTAAGTATCCTCCCTAATATTGCAGTTTGTATACATAGCGACTCGGTTACTTGGAAAACTTGTCAGGGTGGTTTTTCATCAAGTATCAACTGAAGATTAATTTTACGATGGCTATGGTCTTGTCTTATTTTATTTATAGAGGTAATGAAAAATTCAGGTCTAGTAACCTTCTCAATGAATCAAGAGCAAAGCCTAAACCACTTGTGACTTTCCCGCAGGCCGAACTAACCCGCGCTTGCCGCCTGCTACACTTATTTGCTTCCAGCCTTAATCGAATCATTGGTTTGATTACTTTATTTGGTTTGGGAATTTAGGACCACTCGTAGATTCCAAACGCCATCTCATCCAGGATCCAAGCGGCGTCTTTTTCGTATGTTACTATTGGGAGTTCGGTCTCATTCAACAGCGTCTCGCTTTTCCAGTCAGATGTTAGCCAGCGTGCAGACCGCGGTCTCCTAATTTGGAGAATTCTCGACAGTTATGCAAACTCTCGACTGCATGTCGGGTTTGCAAAACTGTCTCGAATTCTTCCACCCCCTCCTAGTGTTTAGATGAGGCTAGGTAAACACGAAAAACGTCCTCTATTGCTTAAATATTGCAGGTGCAAAGGTGGCTAAACAACAATTTATACGAGTCATCGAATGTGCCGCTGGCTCTACCATTGGAGAGTTTACGAAACATGAACAAATCAACGGTAAGTCGGAGAAAACACTTCTTTCTTTGCTGAGGTAAACAACCTTGGCATATTGTATTCATTCTAAGATGATCCATTATCGCAGCCTTGATCACAATCATGAAGGCAGCGGGTAGCGAACGCAATATAGCAGCTCTCGCCAAATCTCGCATCGATGGTTCGATACCCGTCCAGAGAACAGTAAAGCAAACAACAGGAACAATACAAAGACAGCCAATACAATTACAAGCTTACGGGAGCTACTACACTGCCGACGGGGACACACCAAATCCGTTCCTCTCAGGGAACGGAAATGAGCCCGGCGTATATGTCTCTGTGACACTTCATGATCAAGTGTGGAGGGTTTTAAGCTCGACAAGGGCCACAGAGGAAGAAAGACACGCGTACTCCAATATGGCGCTTTAACATCGTCCGACACGAGGGTAAAACGTAAAGGCTGATCTCAATATGATCACCACGATCGCTATGATTGATCAAAAAAAAGGAATAGGTCAGCGATCGTAACAATTGATTGTTTCCATATGATCGCTGCTATCACTACGATCGTTGACAAAGTGAATAAAGATCGATGGGACCTGGCTCTCACAGCACTGTTCGCGCCATTCTTCAAATTCAACAAGGCGGCTGGGAATCGTAGACTTCTGCTTGAGCCTTGGTTCCTTCTTCTTTTGGGTGTTTGTTATCGTAGAAGGCGACAGGAAAGACAAAGATCCAATAGATTCTAGGTTCGAAAGATCTTCCAGAAGAGGGTGGAACTCGGACCTTATCACACGCTCGTGCGAAAGCTGCAATTCAACGAACGATAACTTTTCTTCTCCGCCTGATCAAGAATTAACTCAAATTTCTCCCCAATTGCTTTCCGGCAGTTGATTTTCTTGTTTTTGTCGTTTTATTCATTTGAGAATTTGTGGTAAAGACATTCGACCTTTGCACATCTTCCATAAAAAGGGCCAAATCGCACGCCTTCTCCGCGTTGTTGATGACAGTCATCTTGATATGAGCGCCGGGACGTACGCAGTGCATGTTGGTATTTTACTGTCGGGAACTCATTGCATGGTGGTATTCTTGCTGTCGCTACGATCGCTGCGATCGCTGAAGAGTGGTTTCCATATGATCGCTTCGATCGCTGAGCTTTTCTTTTTATCTTTCTCTTTTCCTTTTTTTCCTTATACAGCGACCGCAGTGATTGGAGCCTGCGATCACATGGAAACCGGAGTTAAGACGTCTCGTAAAATGTCGCAAAGTGTACTAATCTTGCTACTTTGCATATTCATTCTTTATAAATTTCATGAATCTTCATTCCGGTACACTCCCTGTAATGGACGAGAGGAACTTCTCCTCCAGCTCAAGTTCTCCCTACGCTACCTCAAGAGGGCAGAAGCTTGCTATGATCTTTATCAGGGTAAAAAGACATGGTAATTGAAGGTTTATTCCCTCAATACCATACCAATTCATTAACTAATCTTCAATACAATACAGTCCTATTCTCAATTACCTTCTTATGAGCGTTTTTCTTTATGACTATTATAGTTATATATCATTATTTAAGCAACAAACCCTTGCGCAGACCCTTGCACAAACCCTTGAGCAGTAGCTCAGCGGTTAGAGCATCCGTACCAGATCTTGGAGGGTTGTGGGTTCAAATCCCATTTGGGGCTCGGATTTTTTCCGAATTCCCATTTGAAGATGCATAACATCTCTTATGTAAACCCCTGTTTCTATGGTTTACAGGGTGAAAAACCAGGCGGGATGTTGGAAGAACACGAGGAAAATTCGCAAATCACGTGCCGCGGGCGAGTGATTTATGAAATCTTCGAGTGCAATTCCAACGTCCCAAGCTGTTTATCAGGCCTATAAATAGAAATGTGTGGTCTGTTGCTTTTACATAATAACTCAGAAGAGGCGCTAGATTTCTGAGTCACTGACACAACTAGCAACTTGACCAGTCAGAGGCGCGCGTTGATTAGGCTAATATATAAATTTGAACAGGACAAAAATCACACCCTGAAATACCTTCTTAAGAGCGTTTTTCTCCCCTATAATGAAATCTGGCTTGTCTGCTTGTTTCTACAGCCTCATTCCAAACTGGAGGTTAATCGTCGCATTTTGAAGGCATTCATTCCGTATATCAGCAAGTTCAAAAGGCAGTTTAAGGCGTTTTCAGCCACCAGGGATGTCATAAATAAGCTGCAAGAAATAAAATGGACAACCGAAAACATCATCTATTTCATACAAGTGATTCAAAGGGTGTTGCTTGAGGTGAGTATGAGATCCTTGATTCATTCTGGTTTGCTGCGCACAATGCCGGCGTTTTTAAAAACTGCCATTGAACACATGCAAACTGCAACAGAGCCTGGAAAGAACTGATTTTTGGTTAAATTCCAGTGCAAGTTTACACTTTGAAAAATGGAGCTATCTTCTTCAGGATAATACCACTAGAGACCATTCATATGTAGTGTAAAAACTTCCATCGTCAGCAAAAAACAACAACAACAACAAAAGAGTTTGGGAATACAAGACCGTGTGCCTTCGAATATTCCTGACTCGAACTCCAATCCTATTGTCCTGATATTAAACTGGTGTTATCACACTCTGCATGGAAATAATAAAGCCTTTTTTAATCACACTGTGTGATAGAAAAGTAGGTTTTGCTTTTGATCAGGTGTGTTCCAATCGGTGGCTCAACCCCGCAATTAAATACTGTCTCCTTTCATCTTCATATATAACAAAAGCAAAAACTCACAATGTTGTTATGTGCGCACATACTATTTCTGATTAGTAGAAATCCACTCACGTACTATCTCGAATCCTGTAACTGATCTGATTGGTTCGCTACTCGCTATCTATTGAGTGACAGACGTTGACAAGCAAAAACAGCCAGCGTTTTGAACAAAAACAAAACAATAGCGGCTTCTTCAAATCTCAAAATCAATAAAAAATGGAATAAATTCGAAGCTAGTATGCCAGTGGATTTCTACTACAACAATTAGACTAAGAGTTCGAGTTTTCAATGAGTCAAATACATGAAGTCAACTCGGCGCCACGCGCCTCGTTGACCATCTATTGACTCATAGAAAACTCGAACTCGTTGTGCAATTGTTAGGTAGAAAGACGACAGCTCCATTCTGCATAATGCTGGCATCGCTATAAAAACTTTTTCCGTTTTCACATAGTCTCACGAGGGTTTGCGTCACTGTCGAGAAACCTCCCAACTCCCCAAGTGTTTAGATGAGGCTATGTACACAAGGAAGAAAGTCCTATATTGCTTTTATAAATATTTCTAAGAAAAAAACAATAATAATTTATCAAATGAAGGAAAATGCTGTTTGTTTGCTTATTGATTGGTATAGACTTTTTTTCATACACGCCCATATTCTTACCAGCCAATCAAAACGCGAATCTGACAACACATAACCAATGCAAATTCGTGTGATGTCACGACTACGTTTACATACCCTGATCTAAACACACCTATTGATCAATGAGAGAGCGCGTACTATACTAATTATTTTATAAACGTGTATTTGTTCACTTTCCCTCACAGCAGTCAAACCAAACAACTACAATGAATACCCGTCCACTGGCAAGCGCCGCAATAAACGCCACAAGCAGTGGTTTAACGACAAGGACGCAGAGCTCTGTAACAATTGTACCATCAAGCTCTCCAACATTGACTTTGACCATTCGCAGCACTGCCTTACAAGCCTCCACCATGCTGGATGATTTGTACAGCACCCTCTTCGAAATGCGAGTAGATTTCATGATACTTGCTAAGACCTTGTGTTAATATCTACAAATTAAAGGATTGAATATAACTTGTAACGCACCGTAATTTGACACCAGCACTGATCGCAGCATGGGAGAAATATTAATTAATAGAAGATACCCAACGTATAAGAACATGTTAGGCTAAGTTGGAAAAATTTAAGTTTCTATTGTACAGATTGCTTCGTCAAATTTAATCAGTTCTGATAAGCTTATCGTGATATGATACGAAAGGAACCGTCTCTGTGAGACTTTCAATAAAATATAGTCTACAATTAGACATAAATATAGGAGAACTTTATTTAAAGTGTTAGGTAACATTCAGTGAATGATTCAGTGCAAATAAAACGAGTTTAAAGTCAGCCAGTTGTTGTATATATCCTTAGTACTTAAACCTTTTTAGTTATTAATCGTATAGGCAGAGCTTGCCATACGGCTGGATAATCTGTATCACAAACATGTTTCTAAAGTAAATTCGGATTTCTTTCAAATGCGAGATATCAGTTCGGTGCATTGAGGAGTCAGTACTTATATCACGATTTTGCATACCGGCTGTTCTGCTGCCACAAGCAAAATAGCCAGAACAGAATATTCCAAGACATCCCAAACGAACACACTCTCAGAGGGTGTGACCATGAATAAGGCATGAAACTGTTGATTTGGGAGAAAATGAGCTTTCGGTTTAACCATCCAACAACACAATTACAGTCGACTCCCGATAACTCGAACCTTCAAGAGAAATTGAAAAAGGTTCGAGTTATCGGGAGTTGAAAACAAAGAACCGAAAATAAGGAAAGGAAAAAAAAAACAGTTTCTCTAACCATACAAAGAAATGATTATGAAGTGCGGTTTAGAAATCAACTGGCGAAATGATCCTCACACTTGCTGGACAATTTAACTCGAAAAATTCAAGTGTCTCCAACGGGATTCGAACCCACGACCTCATGGGTTCGAATCCCGTTGGAGTCACTTGAATTTTTCGAGTGCATATGAGACAATTGCTTAAATTGTCAAACAAGTGTGAGGATCATTTCGCCAGTTGATCTAACCATACAATATACATTTTAATCAAATTCAATTATATAGAAGTCGAGTGAAAATGGAACACTCAATTACTGTAGAAATCAGAACGTAACGCACATAACCAACGAAACCAGCCTGACAAGTTTTGTGTAATGCAAAAAACGACAAAGATTGCACTGCTGCTTCAAAATAAATTAAATGTTTTGGACTGCAGTACACTGTTTGTTTTGACTTGTCACGTATTGACAGATGTGGTTCGAGTTATGGCGTGTTTAAAAATATAGACGGAGAAGGACCTAAAGGGAAACGAAAATTTCTTTGAGTTAGCGGGAGGTTCGAGTTACCGAGGGTAAAATTGCAGTAAATGTATGACGGAAATCCAGGGGAAATCGATTTTGGTTCCAGTTAAGCCAGCGACACACTAGGCGGTTTTGTTCGCCGATCGCAGCGATTTTGATCGCCAGCGAATTTCGGTCGCTGCGTGGTACGGGTACATCGGGCGATTTTATACGCCGATCGCAGCGAATTTCCAATCTGCTTTTGTTCCCAGGCCTCTCAAAATAAAAATGACCACTATCCGCCACTTTTAATTAGTCATGTGATAAAATCGTAAGGTCTTATTGGTTGAGTCGTTCAGCAATTCGCTGCCATCGGCGTATAAAATCGTTGGAGCGGGCACACTTGGCGAATTGCGGGGAATTTAATCGCCGAAATCTAACATGCTAGATACCGGCGATTTTATACGTCGATCGCAGCGATCGGCGAAAATGGCAATCGCACCACTGGCCTATTGCGACGCCTAGTGTGTCGGGGGCTTAAATTTATCAACTCCAACCTCAACTCCCTATTAGAGAAGTCAGCCATTTCGAATTTGAAACCGATAATGATTTTCCGTTTTTCTGAGCAGCAATCCAAATCTAGGATAACTATGGGTCATATCGGCTCTCTAACCTTTGCTTAGTCACTCGACGACTGCTCATAAGCACACCAAAGAAAAAGCCAGTTTAATTATACTGCGCAAAGCACAACTAATTATTATGGCTATTGTACTTTTACCGCTACACGCGGGAAACCCCACCTGTGTCCGCAAGGGACATATTGTATGACAAGCATGAACGGCACAGCGGGAGACGCTAACAAGTTCCGGTTGACTTCGTTGAAATAAAATCTATAAAAAAGTATGATAATACAGTTCGATTTGTTTTGATAGGAAGTATTGTTCGTGTGTCTGGGGGGACAGTTGAAAACGCCGTTTTAAGAATAGCGTTCATAAACGTAGCGATCTTTTAATAAGTTCATGTGTCGTTTTAAACTTTTCTGATCCCAAAAGTAAAGAAATAAACCAAACCAAAGAAAGTCTTTACCCGGGAGCTGAAACAAAGTATCGCCGGAACCTGGAAACCTGAATTTTGAGGGGAGGAAAATCTTTCCCTGGCCACCTGCAGTAGTTACCTCACCAAAAAATAGATGGTCGAGGACTAAATGTGGTTACCAGTGCAAGGTAGAAGGAAGTTAAACATCATTCCTTTGATTATTTGAACAATAACAAGTACGATCTCTCAGGTTAACAACCATCGAAGATATAAGTTACTAACGAATACGGCGTGCAAAGAACAAGCATCGGTGTCGGTCGGTATAGCATAGGTGTCGATCGAAGCCCGACCGTGCGATTCCGAACACTGTCCGAAGATTAGTACTACTAACACTTACTCTTACAAAGTGCCAACATAGTGGCTACTCCCGACGAGTAGTAGCCACAATAATGGAAACTACACCTGTTGTAATGTGTCCCGCCTTGATCAAAAGGTCATGTACATAAGGCCTCGTTGGAAGCGCATTAATTGAAAGTCTTGAATTGTAGTTGGTGTACGACCATGTGTTGCTTGCGTTAGTCTCCGTATAAATGATATTGAATAGAATTATAACATCATCGGATGATCGGTTTTCGTCGTCTTAAAATGAAGGGTAGGAATCTTAAATTAGCGAGGGAGATGAACTTTCAATCGGGTATAATGAAGGATGAGAACTTGGACGATTCTCCATTCATACTTTAAGTTTGGCAAATCTCGAATTGCAAAAGACAAGCTGCTAGACGGAGAAGGGAAATATCATAATGTATAGTATACATACATGTATAGTATACATACAAGTTTTACACTGCATTCTTTTTCCCATATTATGTGAGCTTGGTCTCTCCTTTCGTCCGTATATCCTAGTATCTGATAGTCTGACTGTATTTTTTTGTTCGGGAGATAAGGTAAGCGATTCACACAACACAAGCAAAGCTTGTAAACTCGACATTTCAACTGAACCCACCCATTTTTGTCATCACAAACATAACTTCGCAGTGTTCTCACCAGGAGATTACGGGCCGTCGTAAGCCCTAAAAACCTGCAAGGAAACAAATGTCACGCACCAAAAACAAAACCAAAACAAAAAAATGGAGAGAATAAACATCCTGGCTCACCGTTTATGATAACACCGGTTGTTGGAACTGACAGTTTAAAGCACATGATGTTAAGACACAACACAGTAGCATGCAAAGCCCCCAGCCTGTTGCATGTTGGGATAGAAAACGTCTATTTGAATTGGACTGGACTACAAAAAAAGGAATGGTTGTTGAGGAATAGCCTTAACATTTCCTGAACCCCCACTTTACTAAAATGTTGTTCGTTTCAATACATTATCTTATTCGAGTGTTTTTTGTGGTCTCCCGGGTAGTTTCACAAAGAGCTGGTGACTTTTGATACGATTTTCAACAATAACAACCAACCCATAGAAAACATTAAAAATCATCTTCTTACGAAGGGGCTTAGCGTCCCATGAGCCACAGTGACGGCCATCTTAGATTTCAACTTCGGAAAGAATCTGGACACAAGATCAAAT
>BLFK01000489.1:1145051-1156617 GCA_014634185.1 Astreopora myriophthalma
CAGGTATTGTTGGTAGCTCTGGTTAAACAATAGGACAATTCAAAACATTTTAAAGAGTGACTTTCTGTAAACCTACTGGTCTTTTCGTTATATAATCTGTTTGGGCTGTTCTTTATCGTATGAAAAAAGTGACGAAAAAAAGAAAGCCAGAGAAAGTCCGTACCTGAGATTTGAAAACAGTATCGAAACTAGAAAGCTTACTTCAGTTTTAGGGGGTAAATCCACCTGCCCTCAATGACTCAGAAGACATTTCATCCAGTTCCGAAGGTAGGTTTTCGTCATCGTCCTGTCTGTAGAAGAACGACTGTAAATCCTAAATTAGCCCGCGAGATGACAACAGAGCAGGAACTTCTAAACGAGTATATAAGCATGGAAAGTTGGGCGATTCTCCATTCAAACTTCAAGTTTAGCATACCTCGAATTGGAAAAGACAAGAAGTTACGATACCAAGAAAGAAAAGGGATCAGTACATAATGACAAGTAAGTGGTTCATGAACACGCAGTCTTACTCTATTTCTTTTCATTCAGAATTTGATAATCGAAATTTACTTGTCCATCTCCCATAATCATAATTTTCTTACTTAAAGGAGCACCATCGCGATCTTTGGCCAAAAATGGAAAACCTTGAAGACTCGGTTAATATTCGACTCATTTCTGAATCCCTAACTTCAAGAAATAAAGTGAACCTAGAACTAAAGTACACCGAGTTTAAAGGGGCAGTGTCACGCTATTTTCGTCGAGCTTCAGAACAGTAAAACACATCTTTGCGTCAATGTAGACCAAAAAATAATGGTGTACTTTTATTTCCAATAACCATTGAAGTGCACTGAAGCTATTCTTTGTTGTCTGCATCTAAGGATGGAGAGGATGGAAATGGATTGAAACTTGAAAAAACTGGCCAGTTTTTTCAAGTTTGTCGACGGTGTCTTCAGAAAGTTGTCAAAGTTAAGTACGAATAGCTCTTTGTGCCATAAATATATTTCATATCTTGTCAGTGGGTTGTCTGGAATGTTGTACGTGCGAGCTAAACCACTAAATTAGATTTTTACCCAGTTTTCACCTAAAAACAGCAAATTTAGCATGACAGTGCCCCTTTAATTAAGTTACAAGAGGAAAACTTGAAAACGTCTGCCCGACGGTTTCAAGTTTAAGCCCATCCTTATCTTGGCTATCTGTCGTTGAAAACAGCCTTTTAAAGGAATTTTGGCCATTTTCTTGCTGCTGCCATCAACGAAAAAGTGCCCTTTGAATTCCCAATGTGCTACTTAAATTAGAGTGATTTAATATCTACTTAAAATAGCGCGTTTAATATCTACACGTCCTGCGGGCCGATGCCAACAGTGACCTTTGACAGAACTGTCTCTGACATCTTCACTTGTTTGATTTTTCTGCACAAGTCAAGATATTTAGTCTATCTTCTTGAACTTTCTTGGTTTGTTTTTGTAGTTTCCAATTTTCGTTTTAACCACAGCTGTGACACATACTAAGAGATTAATTTGGAACAACAATATTTGGAACATTTGCTAACCGTGTGTTTTGGGGCCTGTTCCGAGCACAGGTTCTTTTGCAAAACCTTATTCTAATACAGTAATGACCGGGTTCGATCACGTGACCAGTAGCCACTGAAACGAACACATTTCAAAGCTTACCTTGGACAAGAATGCCGAAAAGAATTCACCATCGCCTTCAGTGATATTCTAAGAGTGCCACATTCTCAGTCCTTCTCTTTTCTTTTTCTTTACAAATTTCTTCTTTGTTGCAATTTTTGATCGCAGTAATTTAACTACTGTGCCTCTCAATAGCACGCGACCTTGCAAATCTAGTCAGCGCATTGCTTCACAAAACGCATTCTGGCCGATTAATCCTGTCCGCTTGAATGATTGACGACAGTGAAAAAAGAAACCGTTGGCTTGAAATTTAAACCTTAGAGTTCGCATGTTATTGAAAGGAGCAATAATATATCCCTGATAGTTTCCCCAAAATTTAAATGATACATCCTCGCCAACCAAAAGGGAACCCGGTGAAAGTATAAAAGAAACCACCTTCAATAAAAGAGAGATTAGGGACTTTAAGATCTACGACGGCGACGTCCATGAAAACATAATTTAAAATTGCTAGGAACCGGAACCGAATTGGAATTCCAGGAACCGAATTGGGAGGAACGGTATGCAAAGTAAGAAATGAAATCAAAATTCTCCATTGTGTGCTCGCGTTTTACTTTGTTGCTTTTTACCCCGGGTTGAATCACCTCGGCGGGTAACCCTTTCGCAGTCAAATGTTTATAAGCGTTTACATGAAAACAGTAGTCAAGCCAGGTCAGCCCCCCTTGCCGGGTAACCCTTCTCGAGACTCGGGTTGACCCGGCTAGAAGGGTTGAAATTTCTTCAATTTCTTCATGTAAACAGTGGCCCATCTGACCCGGGATCGTTTGAACGTCACTATTTTTGAGGTTCAGCGTTCTTGCCCATGCTCATCCTGTAGAAAAATGGCGCAGGCGAATGGGCAAGAAGAGGATGTGAAAAAAAGAATGTCAAAAAAAAGTTACCAGCCCTTTCAACCGAGCGAAAAAGGAACTGACCCGGGTTAGCCGAGATTGACCCAACCTTCACCCAGCCCGGGCTCGTGTACACGTAAAAATTCGACGCTGAACTGACCCGGGTCGGTGTCCAACCCGGGGTCGTGTAAAGAGGCCCTTAGAACTTGAGAATTGGTCATTTGATGTTAGATTGGCAGAGAACGGGAAAGAAATGTACCAAACTTCAAACGCACGTGCAGCGCCATTGTTTTGCTCATTAAAGTCTCTTGTTTAACGCCGTTGTCGCTGACGTTGCCGTCGTAGATCTTAAGTCGCTATTATCGGATCTTAGATTTTAAGTAACTTTGGAGACAACCTCCGGATGATATCATATTCGGTCCTCAGTGACGAAAAAGATCTACCATCATAATCATTAGAAGCCTTTCATCTTCAGAAATGTTTTTTCTTCGATAATTATTGAATTGTAACATTTTTGCAGACTCCATTGTTCCAATCCGACAAGGTCATTTTTTCGTACTGGTTTGCCTTTTGGCGGCTTTTCACGAGTCTCCTACGTACGCTGGCTGTTTACGAACCAGGCGCTCGGGAAGGCCCGGCCTTCGCCGGGAGTTTCAAGGGACCATGGATACTCTTCATAAGGTCTCTCTACTCATGGCTAACGTGACATCCAGGGCCATAAACTACACGGTAAGTTGTAGCTTTCCTTTGAATCGTCTTTTTTGCACCGATCGATCATTTTCATAAAATGAGCCAGTCAGAGACAAAAACAGGAGAAAAGAGAATAACAAAACAAAACAAGCAAACAAACAATAGATCGAAAAGCGAAGGGCATGAAAGACAATTAAGCTGTGCGGGGTTTTTTATTTTCTTAAATAATATTAATAAATCTTATATTACATTACTGTTTTAGTTACGCTGCTGTAACTACATAAACCTAGTTACAAAACTTGTGCTTACACTACTGTTACACCACAAATTACAAACATTGCTAGTAACAGAACAATTAGCTACGCATACCACTACAGTGGTTACAAAGTACAGCTACTACACGATATATTAGTAAAAATTTCTCTCCTCTTAGCGATATAATGTTCAATACGTTCTATGTATTTCAGTTTAACAATGAATTGAGATAATGGAGGTTTAGATTTTCTTAGTCGACTTGAATAAATTACTTTCTTACCAACAATAAGAATGTGATTAAAAAAAGTCCAATATGGACTTTCGTTCGCATAACCTAACATGATCTCGCTATCCTTTAGCTCAATGATTGTAATATTAAGTTCATTCAACCAGGAAACAATTTGCACCCAAAAGTTTTTGCTGAATTGACAGTGTAAAAACAAATCCTCGAGCTTTCTTCGTACTCTCCACAAAACGTACACAACGAAGTGTCAGATAGCTTTATTTTATATAAGAGTTCGTTGGTATATACGATGCGATTAAGCAATTTGTATCGAAATATTCTCGTTCTTATATCTAAAGTCACTTTGTGTGGGATTAAATCTGTTTCCAGCTAAAAAGTTGGTCGTTATATATAGAATTGTATTTTAGTCTGGCAGTGGGGTGTACGCGTATATCTTCTACAAGAGTCCAGTACAGCTTTTTACGAGTGAGTTGAATCAGGTTGATATCAGCAGTCTTTAAGTGGAAAATAAATTCTGTGAAACCCGTAGAATCCGAATCTGGGATTTGAGAGCGACATGTAGTTCCTGAATTTAACGTGGCCCTCCATGACTCCGGGAGTGTTTTTGAAAGTTCTAATATCAAAAGATAATCGTTGAAATTAAAGCCTTTTTTTGCAAAAAAGTTCCAAGGTTTCAATTTCCGTTTGGCAGGAGGATGTCCTTAATTTTTGAGATACCAGCCATAAATGACTCTTTACAAAATTGAGGTTTGTCATCGATACGAAGATATTTATTATTCCACAGTATCTGTTCCATAATTTGGTCGCGCGAAGATGGTTGTTTCTCGGTGACTGAAGCCCAGGCTTCAAAACACTCGCGAGAAAACTTTGGGAGGGATTTAGGTACACCAGGAACGTCATAATCGCAATGAAGAAGGAATTTATCCCCGTAATTTTTAAGATGGTGCGAGAGAATTAATTTCCATGGACTGTGATAATTCTCTATAAACTTTTCAAGGCACATGATTCTTTGAGTTTTGATAATAGATTCCAGATGGGGCATTTTAAGTCCGCCATCACTATAGTCACTAATAAGTGCGAGACGTTTGATTTTATCTTTACCTTTCCATAAAAAAATAAACAATACTGTTAAGGTTTTTTAAATATTCTTTATCAAAGATTAACACAGATGCCCGGAACAACAGTTTTGGCATCGCAAATGTTTTGATAATTTGAATCTTACCAAAGACTGTAAGATTTCTCCATTGCCAGTTATTTAAAGTTTTCTTTAAAGATTTTAGAGTTGCATCGAAATTTAATTCGTTTCTCAGACGTGAATTGTAGGTAAAATAAATTCCTAGAATTTTCATAGCCTTGTTAACCGTTTCTATATTCAAGTTTTCGTTACAATTGTGGCTACTACCAAGCCAGTAAGCTTCCGTTTTGTCGTTGTTTAATTTAAAAGCCGGAACACCCTTCGAATGCTTCTAGAGTACTATACAGATGTCCTAAGAAGCCTTTGTCATGTAAAAATGTTGTCAGGTCGTCGGCAAAATGCAGCAAGTTTAACCTCCACGTTGTCTATCTTAATACCTTTAATGCAAGGATCGTTTCGAATTTTGATTAGAAGTTCCAAAGCTATAATAAAGAGGTATGGCGACAACCGGTCCCCTTGTCTAACACCTCTTTCGACTTTAAACATTGGTGTTGAGAAACCATTGTTTGTCACAACTGGATATGTTGGAGTAAAAAACCGAGATCCAATTAATAAAAGAATCACCAAAATTAAAGGATCTTAAGGCGTTTAATAAAAAATTCCAACTCAAAAGAGTCGAATGCTTTTTCGAAGTCAATTGCGACCATTAACCCAGGTACTTGGTTAATCCTCGTATATTCCATGATGTCGTCAATTGACCGGATAGCATCAAAAATAGTTAAACTTTTGACGTACGCACATTGGTCTTCATCAATAACAAAAGGCAATACTTTTTCCAATCTCAATGCCAGAGCTTTCGAAGTAATTTTAGTGTCGACATTTAATAAAGAAATAGGTCGCCAGTTCTTAATGTAACGTCTATCTTTTCCTTTCTTTTCAATGAGTCTTATTATAGCTTGTTTTTGCGAGTTAGATAATTCACCATGTATATACGAATAATTCAAGGAGTCAGTCATTAGGTGGCCAAGCAGATTCCAAAATTTTTTGTAGAATTCAGGTCGTTTCCAGGTGTTTTTCCATTAGGGAATTTAGACAGAGCATCAAAACACTCGCTGTTTGACAAAAGTTCTTCGCATAGATTTTTCTGATCGTCGCCTAGTTTAGGAATATCATCGCCATTTAAAAAATCTTGAAAGCGTCGGTCGCAGTCCCTTGATTCGCAGTTTTTGTCGAGTGCTAAATAGAAATATTCGAGTTCTTTCATTATCGATTTTGAGTGTAGGATGAGTTTATCATCAGCATTAATAAGGCGGCGCACTGATGTTCTCTTGGTTTTGCTGGTTTCTACATTTAAAAAACACTTCGAATTTTTCTCCTTGTTCGTACCAGTTCGCTCTCGATCTTATTATTTTACCCTGGATAATGTAATCATATAATGCTTCATACTCACTCTTGACTTCGTCCAGCTTTATAATGTTTTCTTCAGATGGATTATTGTTAAAGTTTTCCTTGCGTAGTTTTAAGATTTCTTCCGATCGCAGAAGCTGCGCTTTTCGATTCTTCGCGATCACTTTGCTGTATTCAATAGTAGTTTGCCTGCTTCTATATTTAATTACAGGGTCGTAACGAGGCATATGGGATCAGGGATCAAAGGCCAAAAAAAGGGTGGGATCCGGGATCACAGCCCCGGGATCTGGGATCACAACCCCAGGGATCGGGATCAGCGGTGTTTTTCATTGGATCAAGGATCAGAAGTTCTGGATCAACAAAATGTTGCGGGATCAGGGATCAAAATTCTCATCACTTTTGGAACCAGGGATAAAAAATTTGGGTAAAATTACGGGATCAGCGATGAAAAAATATACCTCGTTACGACCCTGTAATTAGGTCGCACAATACTCTTTTATCGTCAACGTCGGAAAATTCGGTAAAGCATTTTGGATACTCTGAATGAACTAGCTGTATGTAATTGTTGTCACCCAGAAGGCTGGAATTAAACTTCCAATAAGATGGTCCAAATGGTTGATCTTTAAGGCTATTAACAGACAAACTGATTGCCGAGTGACAAACTGATTGCCGGTTTTAATAGCTGGAGTAATTTCTGCTTTTCTGACGTCGTCTTGTAGATCGTCGCTTATAAGCCAGAACTCGATACCAGGTTGAATAATAGGATTTTTCTCCAGGTAAACTGCCTTTTATCAGGGTTTCGTAGTCTCCAAATATCGATAAGATATATTCGAGCATGATATCTTGAATATTTTTTACGGTAGATTTTGTTTCAATCTGGCCTCCGGAGTTATCAAGATCAGCGTCTAAATGAACATTAAAATCTCCGCCAATGATAACCCTATATTCTGTGTCAAAATTAGCATTTTGAACAGGAAAAAGACTATTTGTTCGCTTAGTTTGGTAGGAGCATACAAATTAAGCAGGAATGGCGATTCTTGGATGGTCATTTCGAATAATATATATGTATCGGCCTTCATCGTCTATTACAGTGTTCTTTATTTCGTACTGTAGCTGCTCGTTGATAAGGACAAGCACTCCTCTGCTGTGATTTGAACCATGACTAAAAATCATTTCTCCACGCCATTGAAATTTCCAATCGTTTATGATCTCAGGTGTGCTAATGTCTCTTGAAGAAACGTTATATCCGATTTCTGTTTTTCAATCCAAGTAAATATGGATTTACGTTTGTGGAGGTCTCGAATGCTTCGAGCATTAAGTGACATAATCTTGATATTAAACTCTCCTATGTTTTTGTTTTTGGTAATGTCTGAAAGAGCAGATAGGTAGTAGTGAACGAGTATAAAAGAATTCTTTTGTAACTATTGTCTACGATAATTAGCTGATGATTGTACGACTGCAGCGTAGCGTACAGTTGATGAAGCTGTTAATTAAGTGGGTTAAATAATCACACACGTTTACAACACAAACATACAAAAAAGACTGAGAATGGTACACTTACCGATTGCCCAAACCGAATTGTAAGGGCGTCCTTACGCCTCCTGAGAATATCATTCCTGCATGACATTAGGTGCTCCCTCATTACAATGTAAATACTGCATTAAAATACCAACTCAGTGCGGTGCGCGGTAACTTATGCATTCAGGAGAAGAAAAAGCGACTAGCATAAACTTGTTTTTGAAAGCAAAGAGCGAAAGAACCAAATAAATAAGTTAATGTATACAACTTCTCGTGACGTGGAATAAACTTTCCATTAACATAAAGCTTGTCAGGGAATTTCTTACTAAAGTATACATTGTAGCCTCTATCCTTGGCGTCTCTAAATTTTTTGCTCTGCGACTTTCTTAACTTGTAGAGTTCTTTGGGAATATCTTCAAACACACAGAAGTCTTTATTCTTTAAAGTTTTCCTGGCTTCATGTAGAACCATTTCGCCATCAGCGTAAAAATCATGCAATTATTGGGGCGAGGGCCATTGTACTTAGGCTTACCCACGCTGTGAATTCTTTGAAACTCGATGCTGTCGAGCGGGTTCGAGATTTGCATTTCTTCTTCCATAAACTTATAAACGATCTCTTTCGTGTTTTCAGGCTCCTGCTGACTGCCTTGCACATCCGTGACGTTTTTTTCTGCGATGCCCATAAACATTAAGTATTCCCTTCTACTGTAATGCTCTTGATATAGCAATTGTTTGCTCAGATCATCTATGGCCTTCTGAGATGCTTTCAGGTCACGTTTAAGATTAGCGATCTCTTTATCGTTGACGTCCACACTCTCCTGGAGTTCCTTGACCATCTTGTTGGTGTTATTAACTTTCTCCTTAAGTTGTGGACCTCTTTATCGAGACCAGCAACGGTCTCTTCTATATTTGACACGGCCTTAAACAAGTTGTCGAGTCGGTTCTCAATGCTGTCGAGCTTCTGTAATTTGGCTAGAACCGTGTCCATTTTCTTGGTGAGCAGATCGATCGCTGAAGTAGATTCGTAACTATCTACGTTCATTTCGCTCGTTAGCTCGCTGTTACAACCTTCCCGACCAGATCTTTTTTCCTCTGGGGATGCTGCACTATCAGATAGTGAGACCGGTCTACCTCTTCTCATCGCGGACATCAAATATTTGCTTCACCGGCTTCACTAAACATGCCGCGCCTTACGCAAGTCTTAACTGTCCGCCATCTTGCCCAGTCTCCCTAAGCTGCGCGGATGATAATGATGATGACGACGATTATGACGATTATAGTGATAACAATGACGATGATTGACGACAACAACTGAATACAAAGCGAGATTATCACAACGTGAACTCAGTTAGGGCCTTAAGCGGACTGAGGTGACACAAATTCACGCTACAAATTCCTCAAACAAGCCATCTGCTTAAGCTATTCTACAGACTCAATAACAGGGGAAAGACAAACATGAAACGACACATTAATACATTAATACTATCTTTTGCCTTTCTCCAGAAAACTGACTACAACATATCAATTTACTGCAACCCGACTTGTACCTCTCCAGTCAACGCGGTGATGCGCGATATGAACTTAACGAGATCGAACTGGAATAACGCATCGGTAATTAAATGTGTTTGTTTCTAGTTGAATCAGGTGCCACGAGCCTCTGTGAACAAATTATATAGGGTCTCCTTAGTCCAACAAATACTTGGACAGAACGTTATCACCATGTCCAATTGTTGGTTTCGAGTGGTTTTCAATTGAGTGTCGAAAGTATTTGCACGATTGCTTTGGTTTTGTGCAATTATTGGCCGAAACATCACGCGTCACATTTTTAGGTAATCAGAGGCAAAAGCAAAACAATTGTAACTTGGTCGCACACGTTTCCCCGCGCTCAGCGCCGGCTTCGTGGCTTCAGTTTGCTTTGCGTTGTGATTGGCTCATTTCATTGTCTGTCCTGATTGGTAGTTAATTACCCTAGTTTTGAATTTACGGCATTCAATTGAAAACCGCTCTCACTTCCCTCAAGTTTTGACACATTTCTTCTGCCATTTTTTAACATTGTTTGTCATAGCAGCACCCTTTTCTTAGTGCGACGATTTGTTACTTATCTGTTCTATTTGTTTTGGTCCAAAAAGTTCACCTATTGGGTTCAATGGAAGAACTGACATCCTCTATCGACGCATCTCTTTGTTTTCTCCTTTCAGAGAAGTGCAATTCTGGAGTTTCATAGAGCAGTGTTCCTAGGTTACAGAAAAGAGGTCAAAGAATCACTAGCAGATCTTGCACGCGCACGGAACAAGAAAACACATCCAGCATATCTCAACGATTTTCTGAAGAGGATGAAAAGGGTAGAGACCATAATTTCAAAAGCAGTCGAATGTGTAAGTATACTGGCTACGTTTATGATTTCGGTCATTTAATAAATTCAAAAGAAAAATGCTTATTAACATCCTGCGGCAAATGGATCGGAATCATGAAATTATTCTAAACACGATGTTCTTTAAAGCGTTGGTTTCATCTTCAGATTAGCAATTTACACAACAGTCGTCTTTGAGTGGCTTTCAATCGAGTGTCTTCAAACCAAAACCAAAGTAACTACAGATAATAATAATAATAATAATAATAATAATAATAACAACAACAACAACAACACCAATAATAATAGTAATAATAATAATAATATAGTTATATCGCATTAGTACATACAATTGTATTCATTCTTGTTCGTCCTATACAAGTAAAACGTTTACTCGTTCAGTTAACTGACTTTTACCCGAGGCAATCCGGTCTCGATTTGCTTCATATACCTGGCCACCTGCCAGGTATATGAAGCTTGTAAAGCTGAGATATCTTTTACGCCTCGTATTCGATACTCTATAGTCATTTCGGCAAATTTTCGCGTTGGGGTTTCAGTGCTACGTGTTTTTCCTTCTTGATGGACACAATTGCCAGGCACAGTAACGTTGCAAACGAAATGGCGGTTAATTTCCTTTGTAGAGTTCGCTTTTTCCATTAGTTTTCTTGCC
The DNA here is from genome assembly GCA_014634185.1 of Astreopora myriophthalma. Classification (NCBI taxonomy): domain Eukaryota; kingdom Metazoa; phylum Cnidaria; class Anthozoa; order Scleractinia; family Acroporidae; genus Astreopora; species Astreopora myriophthalma. The sequence continues at coordinate 1,155,815 of BLFK01000489.1, forward strand.
ACATTGTATTCTCATTTAATTTCAGAGTGCTGTACTTCTTCCAACAATTTATTGAATGTTTTTTCTTACAGGATAAAAAATTGCAGGGCCTTCCTCTGCCCAAACTAGCAGCTGGTCAGCAGACCCCCACTGATGTCAAGCGCAATGCAACAACCACAAGGCCAACCGCGCCCCAGTCCCTCTCCAGTGTGGCCTGCCATTTTTCAGGATGTGTTTTGGAAAATCTGCTCATAGAGACTCGTGATATGATCGCGGATTTCTCTAAAATCAAAAGTAGTTTGTAATAAAATAATTGGGAATACCAAAGGCCCCGTATCGATGAAACGCCATGTGAGATGAGAGATTTTTACCGCTTTTGACTTAAATCATTATATAACTTATACCACATTCTAGGGTGAAATTGTATCTTATAAGACTGGCATGTTGTCATTTCACCTATTTATTAAAGCTTGATAACCAGTACAAATAAATATCTGTTTTCCTCAGACATTGTATTTAACAACACTGGCATGTTGTCATTTGAACTATTTATTAAAGCTTTATAGCAAGTTGAAATAAATCTCTTTTCGTCTCTTTCTGATATCCTGACACGATGGCAACCTTGACAGAGGCCCTCTCTCTCTTTTCCAAGGAAGGAAAATTGTGGAACATATCCCTGGCTGCGAACTGTTACTTTAAAGAGCTCTATGCCCTCAACTCATCATAACCCAGGGTTAGCGTTAACCCTGTTTCCAACAACTCGGCCCAGGATTTTAGGACATTCCTTTTTCGAAATACTCGGAATAAGTCTACCCCCCCCCCCC
>BLFK01000489.1:1156627-1175084 GCA_014634185.1 Astreopora myriophthalma
CCCCCCCCCCCAAAAAAAGAAAAAAACGCGCGTCCAGTATTCATTGTGTTCCTGGCTTCGTTGGGTGGTTAGAAATGCTCTTAATGTCATTTTTAACCTACAAAAAAAGAGGTTCACATCATAAAACTGAATGCAGAATTAATTTCATCCAACATTGAAACCTATTGTTTCCTAGGTTAGACACTGTTAATCAGTGGCAAAAAAGCTTAAAAAAATCCAAGCTACCTTGACATACACAGGTGCACTGAATAAACACGCGAAAAAAACACGTACTTTTTGCAGTGTTGTTTTCATTGACAGTTACCACTAAACAATGGAAAGTTTTTACCCTCAGAAACTTTCCAGGCAGTGAGAAAAAAGACTGAAAAAAGAAAGAAAAGAAATGAAAATTTTCAAACAACAATGTGAAACGTGAAAATGTAACGGTGGGTGATACTGCATACATAATTGTAGTTAACCGAGACCTGGTTTGCTCGTCACGTGACCTTGTGACGTTGGGTTCCGTTTCTGGTACGTGAGTAAATGCTATGTGCTCAGTGTAACTTACTTATAGACCACAGTGACATGACCTATTTGAGTAGAACCGCACGATAATGAAGTTGACTGTTTTGATACCTCGCTAATGTCTCATGTAAATCATGTTATCATGCTAACTACAGTTAACATTCGCATACGAAAAGTCGCGAACTGCGTTAACTTTTATTGTACTTTTGCACTGTTTGCTCCATTTACTAATTAACTGCACAACATTTAAGACGGAAACTAAATAAAAAAAAATTACATAATACAGCCCAAAAAAAAAAAAAAAAACCACCCACCAAAATGTGTGCGCAGTGACCAGAGTGGCCATTGGCTTTTGGGCTGATCACTGCCATGTTCAAGCTAGAGGCGGCTACAAACGACAACATGTAATACAAGTACACGATTACGTAATGACATGAACTGACTACTAGCGACATTATTTACATCATCACCGATTACACTACTCCCAGCCGATTAGCACTTATCCACACAGCCTCAATTTGCATGAAGTAAAATCTACTTCAAACTTAACACGAGAAAAACGAAAAGGTTGGGAAAAGTGAGCGTGTTGAACTCGAATCGCTCGCTTCTTGCTATTGCTACGTACTGAATACTACAGACCCGCGTTAGGCTTCATACGCGGTTTCCTGTCAAATTATAGCTCTATTCTGCCAGTTTGATTTACAATTAGGATGCGCTTGTCACATAAAGATGGGGCAAATTTTGCCAGGAGATGTCTAACTTCCCTTTGACTTGGGCGAACTCTTGACAGGCTAGATCACTCAGTTTGGATGTTCAAATGAGTTTCATGGTATCGCGCCATACACCACAGCCATGCTCAACGATAATTTATTTTCGGTGCGAAGATTATGTTTTTCTCTTCTCCTCAGTCCAGTCGTACCCAAAATGATATGACACTTATTAACAAGGATGTAGTCTTGAAGCGCTGAATGAAAGAAGACTTAACAGCAGATGCCCTCCCACATTACTCACTGGGTACAAAAATGTTCTCGACAAAACCAAAACTTTAACAATAATGCGAGAGATTCGTTCCAAAATCTCATTTCAGTGCCAACTAAATCAGTACACGACGCCTGAAGAGCTTGACCATTAAAAATTAAGGCACAAGAATCAAATGAGAAATGGAGCCTCCAAAACACGGCTGTAAAGAAGATTACTCAGATAGCTGGTTGTTCCTAAATCAAGTTATAACTAAGTGAAATCAGTGTGCTCTCTGTAAGCCTTCGGGTAAGCGTTCTCCCCCAAGGGCAACTCTAGACGCCCTCAACAACCATCACCGGCCTCTCAGTTTACCACAAGATCCAGTTTTATATCAAGGCCATCTATGTCTCCCAACTCTTGTTTTATTTTTTACCTGTTTGTAGCTTGGCTGGCTGCAAATTCGGTGATAACCAACGGAACAATCCATGCGTCACAACCGTTTAGTCCTGACGGTACAATAGAGGCAACACTGGTATTTTATTCACGGTGATTGTGAATCAAATAGACCGGCTTTGCTAGCTGCACAGTGTATACACTAACATTTACACGTTCATAAATATCAATTAATATATCATTAAGCTACACCTTGCACACTCTGCTTTATGTCCTGATGTGTTGTAGCGATTAGCAAGGAAACCACATCATGACACACAATTGCAGTATGCAGGCTTTTATGTTCGGAACTGTGCAAACTTAAGCTAACTCGTTAACGCTTCTATATAATGTGCAAGAAAAACTTACAATAACAGGACGAAGTCAAAAATTCTCAGTAAATGGTTCAAAATTCCTAAACAGGTACAACCAACGTTCTTCAGTCTTCAAAGGTACGAGAGGTGTATTTAGCCCATGACAGCGGATGAAGTTTAAACGGGAAGATAAGTCCTCCCTTTCGGATTCAACGTCTACAAAATTTAGCCGTTTGGTGATGAAACAATCCTAGCCGAAGGACGACTTCGTCTAATTTCTGACCCTTAAAATTCACCAGACGACTGCCTATAAATATACCGTTAAGAAGCAAGGCTACTTCACACATACGCAATTATAACAGCTATTGTTGAATTGATTACAAGCTGAGAAACCCCGCCCGTCTAAACAACGGACGAACTTCCTGACAAACATGGATTACATCGTTGGAGACTTTGCTAATAAATTCCGCTTCATTTCATCAAAAATTTATAAACAAGTCGAATTCTTAAGATAGCAGGTATTGTTGGTAGGTCTGGTTAAACAATAGGACAGTTCAAAACATTTTAAAGAGTGACTTTCTGTAAACCTGCTGGTCTTTTCATTACATAATCTGTTTGGGCTGTAATTTATCGTGTGAAAAAAGTGAGGAAAGAAAGAAAGCCAAAGAAAGCCTGTACCTGAGACTTGAACACGGTATCGAAACTAGAAACCTAAATTCAGTTTTAGGGGGTAAATCCACCTGCCCTCAATGACTCAGAAGACATTTCATCTAGTTCCGAAGGTAGGTTTTCCTCATCGTCCTGTCTGTAGAAGGACGACTGTAAATCCTAAATTAGCCCGCGAGATGACAACAGAGCAGGAACTTCTAAACGAGTATATAAGCATGGAAAGTTGGGCGATTCTCCATTCAAACTTCAAGTTTAGCATACCTCGAATTGGAAAAGACAAGAAGTTACGATATCAACAAAGAAGAGGGATCAGTACATAATGGAAAGTAAGTGGTTCATGAACACGCAGTCTTACTCTATTTCTTTTCATTCAGAATTTGATAATTTAAATTTACTTGTCCATCTTACATAATCATAATTTGCTTACTTAAAGGAGCACCATCATGGGGGATATCGCGATCATCGGTCAAAATTCTCTAAATGTAAACCTTGAACACTTCGTTAATATTCGACTCGAATCTAAATCACTAATTTCAAGAAAAAAAGTGAACCTAGAACTAAAGTACACCCGTGTTTAATTAAGTTACAAGAGGAAAACTTGAAAACGTCTGCCCGACGCTTTCAAGTTTAAGCCCACCCTTATCTTGGCTATCTGTCGTTGAAAACAGCTTTTTAAAGGAATTTTGGCCATTTTCTTGCCGCTGCCATCAAAGAGTGCCCTTTGAATTCCCAACGTGCTAGTTAAATTAGAGTGATTTAATATCTACTTAAAGTAGGCGTTGAATATCTATGCGTCCTACCGGTCCATGCCAACAGTGAGCTTTGACAGAGCTGTCTCTGACATTTTCACTTGTTTGATTTTTCTGCACAAGTCAAGATATTTGAAATTTGAACTTTCTTGGTTTGTTTTTGTAGTTTCCAATTTTCGTTTTAACCGCAGCTGTGACACATACTAAGGGATTATTTTGGAACAAAAATATTTGGAACATTTTCTAACCGTGTGTTTTGGGGCCTGTTCCGAGCACAGGTTCTTTTGCAAAACCTTATTCTACTACAGTAATGGCAGGGTCGATCACGTGACCAGTAGCCAAATTGTTTCACTGAAACGAACATATTTCAAAGCTTACCTTGGACAAGAACGCCGAAAAGAACTCACCAACGCCTTCAGTGATATTCTAAGATTGCTATATTTTTCCCTTTCTTTTGCAAATTTTTTCTTTGTTGCAATTTTTGATCGCAGTAATCTAACTAGTGCGCCTCACAATAGCACGCGACCTTGCAAAATCTAGTCAGCGTATTGCTTCACAAAACGCAATGTGGCCGATTAATCCTGTCCGCTTGAATTATTGACGACGGTGAAAAAGGAAACCGTTGGCTTGAAATTTAAACCTCAGAGTTCGCATGTTATTGAAAGGAGCAATAATATATCCTTGATAGTTTCACCAAAATTTAAATGATACATCCTCGCCGACAAAAAGGCAATCCGGTGAAAGTATAAAAGAAATCACCTTCAATAAGAGAGAGATTGTTCTGCTCATTAAAGTCTCTTGTTTAACGCCGTTATCGATGACGTTGCCGTCATAGATCTTAAAGTCCCTATCATCGGATCTTAGATTTTAAGTAACTTTGGAGACAACCTTGGCATGATATCATATTCGGCCCTCAGTGACGAAACAGATCTACCATCATATTGATTAGAAGCCTTTCATCTTCAGAAATGTTTTTTTTTTCTTCGATAATTATTGAATTGTAACATTTTTTGCAGACTCCATTGTTCCAATCCGACAAGGTCATTTTTTCGTACTGGTTTGCCTTTTGGCGGCTTTTCACGAGTCTCCTACGTACGCTGGCTGTTTACGAACCAGGTGCTCGGGAAGGCCCGGCCTTCGCCGGGATTTTCAAAGGAGGATGGATAATCTTTTTGTGGTCTCGCGACTCATGGCTCCCTTGACATTCAGGGCCATAAACTACACGGTAAGTTGTAGCTTTCCTTTGAATTGTCTTTTTTGCACCGATCGATCATTTTCATAAACTAAGGCCTCTTGAGCAAGTCAGAGACAAAAACAGGAGACAAGAGAAAAACAAAAGAAAGAAACAAACAAACAATAGATCGAAAAGCGAAGAGCATGAAACACAATTACGCTGCGCGGATGAGGATGACGATGCTGACGATGATTGACGACAACAACTGAATACAAAGCGAGATTATCACAACACGAACTCAGTTAGGGTCTTGGGCGGACTGAGGTGACACAAATCCACGCTACAAACTCCTCAAACAAGCCATCTGCTCAAGGTATTCTACAGATCCAATAACACGGGAAAGACAAACATGAAACGACACATTAATACATTAAAATTATCTTTTGCCTTTCTTCAGAACACTGACTACAACATATCAAGAATTTCCTGCGACCCGACTTGTACCTCTCCAGTCGACGCGGTGATGCGCGATATGAACTTAACCAGATCCAACTGGAATAACGCATCGGTAATTAAGTGTGTTTGCTTCTAGTTGAACCAGGTGCCACGAGTCTCTGTGAACAAATTATATAGGGTCTCCTTGGTCCAACAAATATTTGGACAGAACGTTATCGCCATGTTCACTCGTTAGTTTCGAGCGGTTTTCAATTGAGTGTTGAAAGTATTTGCACGATTGGTTTGGTTTTGTGCAATTATTAACTGAAACATCACGCGCCACATTTTTAGGTAATCAGAGGCAAAAGCAAAACAATTGTAACTTGGTTGCACAAGTTTTCCCGCGCGCAGCGCCGGCTTCATGGCTTCAATTTGCTTTGCGTTGTGATTGGCTCATTTCATTGTCTGTCCTGATTGGTAGTTAATTACCCTAGTTTTGAATTTACGGCATTCAATTGTAAAACCGGTCTCACTTCCCTCAAGTTTTACCACATTTCTAAATAGGAAAAAAAACAGCAACAACTTTTTGCTATTTTTTAACATTGTTTGTCATGGCAGCACACTTTTCTTGGTACGACAATTTGTCACTTGTCTGTTCTATTTGTTTTGGTCCAAAATGTTCACCTGTCGGGTTCAATGGAAGAACTGACATCCTCTATCGACGCATCTCTTTGTTTTCTCCTTTCAGAGAAGTGCAATTCTGGAGTTTCATAGAGCAGTGTTCCTAGGTTACAGACAAGAGGTCAAAGAATCACTAGCAGATCTTGCACGCGCACGGAACAAGAAAACACATCCAGCATATCTCAACGATTTTCTGTACATGATGGAGACGGTAGCGACAGAAATTTCAAAAGCAGTGAAATTTGTAAGTATACTAGCTACATTTATGATTTCAGTCATTTAATATATTCAAAAGAAAATGCTTATTAACAACCTGCGGCAAATGGATAGAAATCACGAAATTATTCTAAAAAGGATGTTCTCTAAAGCGTTGGTTTCATCTTCAGATTAGCAATTTACACAACAGTCGTCTTTGAGCGGTTTTCAATCGAGTGTCTTCAAACCAAAACCAAAGTAATTACAGATAGTAATGCTTGATTTACCTCGCCACCCGCCTAAAATGTAACACTATTTGTAAAGTTGAGATATCTTTTACGCCTTGCATTCGATACTCTATAGTCATTTCGGCAAATTTTCGCGTCGGGGTTTCAGTGTTACGTGTGTTTCCTTCTCGATGGACACAGTCGCCAGGCACAGTAACGTTGCAAGTGAAATGGCGGTTAATTTCCATTATTATCAATATACGGCGCCAAATATAAAATCGGCCTCTTCACAACACACGCTCAGCGGGCCCCTAAACTGACAGCGGGCTGCTAATGCATTATCAGCCCTACAGCTGATTGGTTCTTGCTTCATCATCCGATGGATTTTAACCAATTAGACTTTGTGATATGCCTATTATTTATAGACGATTTTAAGCATTTTTTCGGTAATTTTAAATAAGTTCACTGGACTGAGTTGATTCTTTAATAGCTTGTTCAATCAACACTTACATGATGATTTGAAGTGACTTTGAATTCGTTATTCACTTAGCTTGTATTATTAAACTCGCACTCTTCATATCATTTGGCCTTGTTTATTGTTAATAATGATAATGACATGACTTTTTTCGGGAATATTGTAGTGTCATTTGCGGCCCGAGCGCGAAGCGCAAATAAACAATATTCCCTCAAAAAGTCATGTTATTCCCTGAATATTTTTTTTTTCAGGAAAAAAAATTGCAGGGCCTCCCTCTACCCAAACCAGCAGCTGGTCAGCAGATCCCCACCGATGTCACGCGCAATGCAACAACCACAAGGCCCACCGCGCCCCAGTCCCTCTCCAGTGTGGCCTGCCATTTTTCAGGATGTGTTTTGGAAAATCTGCTCATAGAGACTTATCAAATGATCGTGGATTTCTTTAAAATCAAAAATAGTTTGTAATAAAATAATTGGGAATACCAAAGGCTAGGGATAAGACCCCGTATCGATGAAACGCTATATGAGATGAGAGATGTTTACCGCTTTTGACTTAAATCACTGCATTATATAACTTACACCACATTCTAGGGTGAAATTGTATTTAATAAGAGTGGCATGTTGTCATTTGAACTATTTATTAAATCTTGATAACGAGTACAAATAAATATCTGTTTTCCTCAGACATTGTATTTAATAAGACTGGCATGTTGGCATTTGAACTGCTTAAAGCTTAATAGCAAGTACAAATAAATATCTGTTTTCCTCAGACATTGTATTTAATAAGACTGGCATGTTGTCATTTGAAATATTTATTAAAGCTTTATAGCAAGTAGAAATAAATCTCTTTTCGTCTCTTTCCGATATCCTGACACCATGGCAACCTCGATCCGAGGCTCTCTCTCTTTTCCAAGGGGATGGAACATATCCCTGGCTGCGAACTATTACTTTAAAGAGCTCTATGCCCTCATGGTGCTCACTGACTAAACTGATTTTTTTTTTAAATTTATCATTAACAGGAACCAGATACAACATCAGGGCCGAATTGTTCAAAGCAGGGTTAGCGCCAACCCTGTTTCGAACAACTCGGCCAAGGGTTTTAGGACATTCCTTTTTCGAAATACTCAGAATACGTACCCCCCCCCCCCAAAAAAAAAAAAAAAAAAAAAAAAAAACGCGCGTCCAGTATTCATCGTGTTCCCGGCTTCGTTATGTGATTAGAAATGCTCTTAATGTCATTCTTAACCTACAAAAAAGAGAGGATTACATCTTAAAACTGAATGCACCATTAGTTTCATCCAAAATTGAAGCCCACTGTTTCCTATGTTAGACACTATTATTCAGTGGCAAAGAGGCCTGACAAAAATCCAAGCTACCTTGACATACATAGGTGCACTGAATAAACACGCGAAAAAGCACGTACTTTTTGCAGTGTTGTTTTCATTGACAGTTACTACTAAACAAGGGAAAGAGTCTTTACCCTCAGAAACTTTCCAGGAAGTGAGAAGATTTAAAAAAGATTTAAAAAAAAAAAAGAACAAAAGAAAAGAAATGAAAGTTTTCAAACAACAATGTGAAACGTGAAAATGTAACTCTTGTGAATACCCAAAACAACTGGAGTTGTTTGCTTTCCAGTGACTTCAGTTTTATGTTTTATTGAGTCAGCGAGGACATCAAATGAAATATGCCCAGAGCCAATTTCCCGGAAACGGTTTGAATTTAACGGAACTATGTCATCTTTGAAAATATTGAAGATTTAATAAACACAGATATCTAACTTCTGTTCTGCCTTAGTCTTTTCAGTTTGGCTCCAGTATCTTTGCCTTAGCAACGAATCCAAAGAAATTTTTATTTTTTTGAAAACTCAACGAACAGGGGCTTCGAGAATTTTCCTAGCACTTGAAAACACGGAGTATTTTGAAGTTAGATGGCGTCAGTCACAGCGAAGCTCTTACAAATTACCCTTAAAATAATGTTAGGATAATAGAGCTGATGATATCACAACTAGCTGTCAATCTCCATGGTTTCCCTATCGCGCTAATTATGTTAAAATCTGCTCGTGAGTACCTGCTCGAAAATCGTTAATTATTAATTCGATGCCGAATAAGCGCCCCAAGGAAAGAATAACCAGCGAAACGTTAATGGAAGGTGGATGAACTTGATGTTACTAAGACATTTCGACATCATGGGAAAGTATGGGCGGCATTGAAAGCTCTAACAAGACAATGTTTCAAGGTAAGGGCGTGGAAATTAGTCTATAGCAGTAAAACTTATCCCTAAGGCGAATTTCACGTCCCTATAAGGCGTAAAGGATGCAGTACGTGATATTCCATACCTTCGAGGCGTTAATAGTTAAGTCACAGTTTCTGACCTCTAAATTTCGAGTGTAGCTCCTGGAGCAATTGGTCCGGCTTTTATAACCTGACTGCATACAAAATTGATAGACACAGTGTACACACATTTCAATGAAGAGATCTCGAGGTAACACGTTTTTAATCTTTGGGCTCAAGCTCTACTCTTGACAGTTAATTAACTGCCTAAGTTTTATACGTGATGAATAACAATAGAATTCTCGGCTAAACGTTTTTGCCTCGGGATTTCAGTCCCATCGTCTGTTTAAGTTAGAGCTGTGATATGGTTCCGGTCCATTTTCACCGATTGCCTTACAGACATAAACCTTTTGGCATCTACTAAACAATATCACATAGCTCCGATATCAAAGAACTACAAAGAGTTTGTCAGCAAAACACCTATTTATGCAAATATATATGTTGCAGCCCAGTGAAGTTGCATTTAAACTGAGAGGATGAACAATTATGTTTTACAGACATATTTTTCAAAATCATTTTGCCAAAGGGAAATAAGACAAACAATCTAAAGAACTTGGTATAATTTTATCACCATGGTTTTGCCTTAGTCGATATAAGCCTTTAAAACATTTTTTCGACTGCATGTATATTTTGGATATGGCGTGGAGATGTTTTTTTTTTTTCTCTGTAGAATGATAAGATTATGAAAATGTTTGATAGTTTCGATTCACTAAAAAATTCCGAAATCGTTATATCTAAGCTCTTTTGAGATTACGCCATTGATCGACCCAAAACATCGTTTGAGCCTTTATTGTATAGCCTCAATGCTTTTCATTACTTTCGCTGATTGAGAAAATACTTGTTTGGGCCTCACAGAAAGTGGGCCTTTCAAAGCTGCTAGACAAGGCAAGAACCATTAATTTTATCTTAAAATAAAACGTACCAATGGAAAACGTTAAAGAGGATGGTGAAATTAAAATCAAACGGTTTGCATTGATGAATGGACCGAGAAAATCACAAGACACCCCTGGATTGGCTTTAAATGCCCAGGTGGAAAGAACGCGACTGTGAAATATGACTGATATAAGGCATTTAGAAGACCGCCAGCTGTCGAGCACTCTCATATACGTGTTTTGAACGTGGGTGTTTCAAATTTTAGATCCCTTATGGATTATCGCTGGTATTTGCGAAATCACCCCATCCGAAACGGAAGCCTGGAAAAATACTGAACTGCTGTGATGTTCAACGCATTTTAAATCCTTTCTTTTAAACATAGATTCCTAAATCTATCCCCACTTTTTACGATTATATCAGTATACAGACCAACTCCCGTGCTTTGTACAGCTCAGTCAGCGGTCGAGCGCTCATTCACTAGCACGAGAATCGGCATCCATCGGCATGGGTTCAGATTCCACAGCAGCCAGCTACCGCGTGATTTATGCTTCGTAGTGCTTCGACCTGCAGGCCGGTTCTCCGAGGCCTAGAAGGACACTGATTTGAATCAGTGTCCCCTTAGATGTAAGGGGTCACTGATTCATGTTTGTAGTCATACTGAAAAGCTGAGCTGCGGCTACATGTAGCTGGGATTCTACTTCAATTTTGGCGAAGTCAGTCTGAATGCTACATGTAAGTCAAGCCGTTAAGTACTGATGGTTGGGGTAAAAATGGCAGACCTTAGTGCCCGATTTGCATTCAAGAAATTGGTGCCTTTCGAACGTACGTTTCATTCGTCCGCGAGCGAAAAAGAAAAACAAAACAAAAACAAACAAACAATAAACAAGATGACAGTGTCGCCATCCCTCCATCCGGGGGAGAGAGTTAAGAAATTAATTATGTTCAGGACGAATTCTTTCTGGGAATATTCCGGAATAAGAATGTAGGTAATCGTGCCGGTTCATTGGAACCTATTCCCTTTTCGGTATGAACTGAATGGCATTCTGTTTTGTGAGATGGTGTTCAGGCCACCTGTGAAAACTATCCATTTTTCTGAAGAAAACCTTTCCCCACCCATTTCCATACCTCTAAACTAGAACAGGAATAAACAGTATAATACCCAAAATAATGCAGCCTCAGTTTACTTCGCGGATGCTAATCTTCTGCCTTGGCCTTTCACCTCCACTACTTAAGTCTTTCTGAGTGAAGACCTTTGTAATATTTGTTTTTCTCTACGGTAGCAATAAAGCCTTTTTCTACAGTAGCAATAAAGTCTTGGCAATAAAGTCTTTCTGAGTGAAGACCTTTGTAACATTTGTTTTTCTCTAAAGTAGCAAAGCATTCCACTTTATTGCCCCCTTGTGAAGAGGACCGGAGTATGTTACCAAATAAAAGCCCAACACCTAGTCGGAAAAGTGACAGGACCCATGACTCTCAAGGACAGCAATCTAAGTTTGCCCACCTCAAAGGTGTCGTCAATGGTGAGGAAATAACAGATTGTTTTGCACGTACTGTTAAAAACAGTTGGAGAAGATACATAATTATATAGACACTAAAAAAACTGGAAAGAAAGGGATGACATACAGAAAACAAAATGGCAATGAGAAATACAAAGAAAGAGAAATAACTATTGACGGTCATAATCAATTGCTATTATTAATTGATCATGTCATCACTACTTTTTCCGGAAAAATGAGATTATGTACAAGGAACACAACAATGCCATGGTAACGGTAACGATAATGGTGACAATGACAACGACAGTGATGAGGATGGTTCTGGTACAGATAAGGATAATGATATAACAGTGAAGCTGATGATAATGATGAGAGTAACGGCTAAGATAATAATAACGACAATAACGATAACACCGATAACCATGATCATTATCATCATCATCAACAGCAAAATGATGATTGTTTAATTGATTGACTGTCTGACTGATTGATTGACTGATTGATTGATCGATCGATCGATCAATTGATTGATAAATGGACGGACGGACGGACGAACAGATGAATGGATTGATAAAAAGTAAATTGTGAATTTTTCAAGTGCATATAAAAAGTGAATTTTTCAAGTGCATATAAGAGACAATTGCTTAAATTGTCCAGAAAGTGTGAGGATCATTTCTTCAGTTGAGTATTCTTTTTCTAGCTCGTCACGCTAACGAGGAATGATTGCGTGACGAGTGGCATGCTTGGTTATTGCGAGAATACAATGCATCAGTCAATTCCAGCTCTTAAACTGGGCTGTTGAGAAAACAAGCTAGGAAATGAAAAGGAGAAACCTTGCTTTCCAGACTAAACTAAACGAGACATAGCAGGGCTCCTGGACATACATAACAATACACCTTATTCATATGCTAATATAAATAGAATCTAGTTAAAATGCTTCACTATACACGCTATCGACCAAAGAAAGTACTCTTTTACTTTCTTACCTGAGCAATGAATAACCATTAAACGTTGCAAGATTGCCACGGAAGAGGTGCTCTACTCTTTCAGTGCTCTTTCAGGGTCTTTCGCCGCGACGACGCCGGTTTTGACTCGTTTCCATATCTCAAACTGCCCTTCTGAGCCCACGGTGGTGGGGTGGAGCAAGCACCCGCCAACCAAACCATGTTGTCACTGCCCAGCGGTAATCCTTAGAAGGCAACTTGAGCTATGGAAGCAAAGGCATTTTTGAGTCACGTACGTCAACCGGAAGTGGACGTTTCGTATTCTTGGGCAGAGGTTTCACCCAGATTTTCAAGCAAATCGTCTCCATAAGAGTAAAGACGCCGAGCAGTACAAATATGGTAGCGTCAATGCGGTTTGAACGGGAAAACGCTACATTTCTGGTTGACGTACGTGGCTCAAAAACGCCTTTGCTTAAGCTCCCTATCGACGACGCCACAGCCGCCATTACGGAGAAGATGTAGTGATCCCCAGCTGTCCAGCGGGCTTTCCAAAACAAAACACGACCATGCGCAATGCATTAAAAGTGCGGTTTCACCTGTTAATAGTTTCATTATTTTCACACAGCTTCTTGCTGGCGTGCTATCCGGAATTTTGGTCCCCGTCTTGCTTCGAAACGAATTGGGATGCCTTAAAACATGGGTCAAGATTTAGGCAAAACAAGCAGGCTCTTAAGTAAGAGGTTTCTATAATTTGAAGGCATTTTGTTATCGCATGTCTGAACTACTGTTCTTGTGCGGTTTTAGGCATTCGCCGCAAAGGTGGAAGGCGAGGACTCGAATCAAAAAATGACCTTGTGTCTTCCCCGGGTAAGCGAATTTTCTTTTTATCCTACAGTGCCTCCGTTTTATGCGATGTCTTATTCTTTAAACGAAAGATGCGTCATAAATTTAACATCTCTATTATCTAACTGTAAGCTTCCCTAAGAGCACAGCCTTATTTAAAAGAGTTTACTTATCATTCTGGCTTTCAGAAAATCGTGTTTATAAATGCAAAGCGCCAAGTCAATTTTTCTCCATCTGCCACATTCCACGTAATCCTAACAGTGTTATCATTTGAGATGTGTTTATAAATGCAAAGCGCCAAGTCAATTTTTTCCATCTGCCACATTCCACGTAATCCTAACAGTGTTATCATTTGAGATGTCGTGTCAGTTTAATTCATGACACTCGGGACACTTCTCGAAGGAGTAAATAGAAATGATGTGAATGAATTAAGCCCTGCCTAAACGATCAAACATTTTCGCCATCACAGGTCACGTTTGACCGTTTAGCCGCCTGTCTCAACATTATATGTTTGGTGTAGATCAAACATTTTTTATCCAACACTTTGTGTTGCGAACAAAATGTTTCATCGGTTGGCCACCCTGGCCAACACAGGGATAGAAAGCACCAATTCTGAAATGTGTACTTTAAGTTAAAGTTAAAGATCTAATTTTCCTCTTTGTATATGTTTGAAAGAACTTTCATCGTACTCGTGAATTACACAAAATTAATACCCTCCCTATGCCTACCTATTTACTCATGGTACTCATGGTTATATAAAGTACTACAGAAATCATTCTGCAATATAATTTTTTATCCACCAGATGAAAGTTATCCAGGCTTTGACAGCAGGCACACGGATCGCGTTGTTCAAAGTAGCTGGGGTCTGTTTGAAACCTTGTGGTTATTGTGATCCTTATCCCATTTTAGCACCTACCCTCAAACATATCGGCCCTGTAGGCAGAATTTTGGCCACAAACACAGTTAAGATATGATTGTCATACATGTTGTAGAAATTCTCCTGGGGTGAGTTGTTCAAAGCAGGGTTTAGCACCAACCTGGGGTAAACCTACCTGGATAGTTTTTAATCAGACTTTACCCAGGTTTAGCGCCATCCCGGCTTCGAACAATTCAGCTCTGAGCATTTCAGTACAACAATTGATGTCACCAGTATGCTTTTGAAAGGGGAAAATTCAGGGCTGGCATTACGATTTTGAGTAGCTGGCTGTTTTAGGGAAATTAGGCAGCTATTATGATTTCCTGTGCCCGCTTAAGGGTCCCCCCCTCCCCCCATGCTACTCTGAAATGTTATGTAACAGTAGTGAGGAGTCATGGTATTAGTGCTTTTATTTTGCATTGAGAAGTTGCCCATTTTCTGCTGTAGCTGCCTGCTTCTTTGCATTGTCATTACTTTTCTTGGGAGAAAGAGAAATCATTGTAATTTGGACAAGATTCTTTACTTTGTGCTTTACTTTTCACCTTTGTGTGAAATTGGAGGATCTGCCGAAAACAAGAACAGGAAAGATTGCATTTGAAAGCCACCATAAAATTTCTAAGGAAATTTAATTTTATTAGAAGTGAATGAATTTGTGTGATAAATTAAGTGCTAGAAGTTTGAATTTGTTTCCCGTGCATTATTTTGTGAATTAAAGGCCCCTGAAGCATTGTATGGAAAATTAATAGTATGCTTGTGCCAAGACAGGAAAGGAACTAGGCTAAAAGAAGGGTTCTCTTAACAAATTGAGACCATGAGACTTGTGAAATTTTAGTCACATTTTGCATGTAAACAAACACTTTTCAAAGATCTGTTGTTATTCTCATGGACATGAACGTCTCCTAGGTTATATTTTGAGTGTACAGAATTGAGCATCCAATGTCGTAGTAATTAAAAAAGCTCTTACAAAGTGTACTGTAGACGTAAACTGTTAGCCCTGAGTTTCAATCAGGTCATATGTTATGTCTTCTCAGACTGTTTTCATTATTTTTGAAAAAGAAAAATTAATATTAATAATTGTAGATTACTTGTAATTGTGATGCTCAGAGATAAGTCCATTTTGCAATGCACTGAAGTTTGACAAGTTAACTGGCTAGTACATGTAGAGCAGCTTCTTAATTCTGCTCCTTTCCTTAGAGATTTGGACTTTATTCTTTTTTATATCAGCTTTGGACTCACCATTGTCATAAGTTAGATTTGCAAAGGTAAAAGTAATGGTGCACTTATCATTCCTACAAGTCTCATGAGTTTTGAGCCTGGAGCTAAATAAACAACTTTGTTATTAACTATACATTTAGTTGGGAATTGGTGATTCAGATATTGTTTGCTTAAAGTACAGCTTCTGTAACTGGCAAGAATAAGTATTTTATATTGTGCTTTTGGCTTTGTTCTTCTTCTTCTTCTTACAGTAATGATGTAAATATACAAAATTGTTATGTTTACGTTTGTTTTTTGTATTATTCATAGTTCTCCTTACCAACACTGATTAAAATTACTTCCAAACATGTAATTTTCTGCTGAAAATTATTTTACAGTCTGATAAACATAACTGGCCTCATTGGGGCAATTATCAAATACTTGTTTACTTTGTTTTAAGTTCAAGCAAAAAGCATTTTCCTACACGTAGACTTTGTATTTTTCCATTAGTTTCAAAAGGGTACTGTAGTCCTGAAATTCATATATTTAGAACATGAAATGGGATGCTTTAAATTCTGCAATTATAAGCTTTTAAACTCAATTTGTCCTCAAAACTGATTGATGAGAAATGGAAATTTCATTCTGTTCATTGGTTTAGTGAATTTTGACCAGCAATAATTGCAGCAGCGTGTTGTTTATAGTTTACACACGCGGACATTTACGTACATGTAATCATGTAAAGGACATAAATAACAGTCCTCCGACAATTTGCCAAACACCACAAGAATGTGCACAGGACGATACCTCACTGGACCTGCAAAAGCATTTTGAAGTGCCCAAGAAATGCGGAAACAAATTTCACTGTTTAGTGCACAAGATGCTCTTCATAGGAGCTTTAAAGCCAAATCTCAACGTGCAATCAGACTGCATCTGTGGGAAAGTATTCTTATAATCCTCACACATTTGTTAATTCTTCGTGCGAAATAATCGCTTTAAATGCTGTAATTTGCATGATCTGATATAATTTTTCCTTGATAATGGAGTTATGACTGCTCCGAAACGTCAGATTTTACCTTTTTTATCATCCATTTTTACCGTTTTATGCTTAAAGTCTGTTTTTGTTTATAAAAAGCAATATGCGGGAACTTGGCAAAAATTAATATTGCTCTGACTATTGATTTGGTTATCTTCAGTCAATGCCAGACCCATCCTCAGTCTGCCAAGTTGTACATTTTAAACTCAGTTTGATAGATATTTTGCATGTTAATCATCTGAGACTCCGAAATTAATGAAAAATGCAAACGTAGAGAAAATCAAGCTTTATTCCATAACCGCTTCTTATTTATTTTCCCCAAACTGTGCGGCTTGTGAAAGTTGGCTTTCTGAAATCATTTAGGGTAAATAATCCATTTCTTTTTTTCTAGTTTCACTTGCATGGACAATATTATGTCTGTTGAAAATGTTTAGCTCATATTTTTATCATATCTTAGCTTATATTTTTTTCATGAGCTGTATATACCGTAACCAGGAGTTTTATCTGCAGTTGTTTTGTCTTGGGATTTCAATCCTTTTATGAAGAGAAGACATAAACAATCATGTAATAATTATTTTTGTCTCTGAAATACAAAATATTACATTTTACTTTGTCTTAGAGTGTTCGTGGTTCCAGACCAGCTGCTGCTTTTAAGCTGTGTTCAATTGTTTCCCCAGTATTCCCAGTATTATTTCCCAGTATCCCAGCATTCACAGTATGACAAAAACAACACCTGCTGAATTGAAAGAACTAATTTTGAAGACAAAAGTGGTTTGAGATAGGAAAGGTGGTGTCAAATTTACTTTGCATCATTTGTATTTTTGCAGTATGATAATGATGCTAAACAATCACCTGCAGGTACACTATACGCTGTATCCAACCATACACAGAATTATTTTTTCTCTTTTGGTTGGAACAAACTCTAACTAAATGACTGTGTTGTGTATAGGCTATTAAATTTCTGCTCAAAGTTGAAACTTGCTGCTGTGCATACAGTGCATATAATTTTGTTTCTTGTCCCATGTGTGATGCATTTACCTTTGATCAGCTGTCCATGCAGTGCTCAAAATTAGCGGTTGTCTTGTTATCTGAGACAACTAGAAAGTTTACCAATTTTTAGAAAAATTAACAGGCTGGTTGCCCAAGGAAAAAAACAACAGACAACCCAGCCAAAAAAGATGGAATAGATTAATCATAACCAACACCTGATACATGTATGTGACAGTTTTCTATTGTCAATGTCCGTTTAAGCAAAGTTAATGCCAATTAATAATAAACCTGTTGTACATAGCTTCCTTTTCCTGTTCTTGAATGTCGTTAAATTTTACACAACTTAGAGTTGGGTAAGAAAATAGCTGAAAATAGAGATTTGAAACAATGTGCCATGGTGGTGATCAAGATGAAAGATGTCATTTTGAATAAGCCAGACTTCCAGGAAAACCGTAGGGGCACACTAAGAACTATGGGATATTAAAGGTTGTCTGCCATCGTCGCCTGACATGGACTACAGATTCTTTCTCACTGACACAGTCATTAATATACATGTGGGTGGTAGAAATGTTACCATTATAATAATTATAATAACAAAAAGGAAATAAAAAATTTAAGAACAATTATTGTTCTTAAATTTTTCATTTCCTTTTTGTTGTCCTCAGTTAGCAGTACAGAACATGTCTTTTGTTTCACCAATGAAAAATGTGGTGTTTTCTGAGCAGTGTACATGTAATGCTGCTGACTCAGAAGAATCCACACTAAGAAATAAAATAAATGCAAAAAATAAAAGAAAATGCATAAAATAAAAGAGAAAATAAATGCGAAAAAAAAGTTCAACAAAATTAAAGTTTGTGTGTGTGAGGGCAACCAAATTTATTGGTTTGGTTGCCTGGCTTTTGAAAAAGGGATGACCTGGAATTCTTTTCAATTTCGAGCACTGTTCATTCTTTTTGTCATTATTTTAATCTCTCTCCCTCTCTCCCTCTCTCCCTCTCTCCCTCTCTCCCTCTCTCCCTCTCTC
>BLFK01000489.1:1197315-1212807 GCA_014634185.1 Astreopora myriophthalma
AACGACCTTTCAATGTGCGTTTGTTGAAACAGGTCAATGTTTCACGGGACCTGTGTTTATTTTGCATCGACGCTGGTTTCTAGTTGCCATCTCTTGTAATTGCCGAACTAGGAAATGAAATTAAAAATGGGTAAATTGCACTCTTTTAGAGACGCCGGTTCTGCAAAATCGCATTACACGCAGACTTTCTTTTATAACATACGCGCGCTTCTGTAGGAAGAAAACTTCAAATGGCGTAACTATTAAGTGGTGGCAGACCTGGCTTTTATACCAGTTCAAACAAACTCGTCAAGTTAACAATACTTTGCAAATTCCTGACTTGCGGCTAACAAACACATTCGAAATACCCATTGACTGCTAGAGCAGAATTTAATCCTTAAGGATCTAACCAGTGTGGTAAGCTAACATACGATTAACCGAATAAGACTGGATGTCGCCGTACGCTTGTTATTGATAATCATGAGTTATTTTGTGGCTTCCAACTTTATTTATGAGCCTGTCAGTATTCGAGCTCATTTTTGTCGTCGCCTGCATCTCATTGAAATGATTTTTAATCATATGCTGCTGTAAAAGTTTGTTCATATTTGCCAAGACAAGTTTACATTGAGCGTTATACCTTCACAGACAGCCGCGGCAGAACATCGGAGACCTTGCAGAAGCGGCCGTTTTTCTCTGTACCTTCAATCAATACCTCGCCTTCTACAAAAAACATTCTACGGATTATAACGTACACAATGTCGTTCTTAATATTTGCATTTTGGATTCTGCTGACAACGTCCAACAATGGGATTTCGGTTAAGGTGAATCATTCTGAACATTGCACTAATCCTGGTAGGATTTCAAACCTGCAAGGCGACTTAATCATCGGCGGATTTTTTCCCGTCCATATTGTTAAATCCACCGAAGGAACGCAACACTCGTACGATATAAACCTGTACGGAGTGAATTGGGTAGAGGCCATGTTGTTTACAATCAAGGAAATCAACGAGAATCGTAATTTATTTCCAGCCAATTTCACCTTGGGCTATGACATTAGAGATTCCTGCAACAGCGTCCCAGTCGCGCTGAAAGCGACGTTAGACTTTGTGCTCGACGCAGGCAATTCGAGCGGTGGAAATCCAGTTTACCAGAATTGCTCCAGTTCTCGTCACTGCCGATGCAAAAATAAACAGACATTTATATCGGCAGTTATAGGGGCGGCCTCATCGCCAATATCAATTAGCGTAGCGAACCTTGTTGGTGTGGACGACACCCCTCAGATCAGTTACTCGTCGACTAGTGTACTCCTCAGCGACAAAACTATTTATCCGTCGTTTTTCAGGACAATACCGTCCGATACATACCAAGCTCAGGCTCTAGCCGATTTGTTACTGCATTTTGAATGGACGTATGTGTCTATTGTGGCCTCTGATAATGCGTACGGTCGCGCTGGAGTCGATTCATTGCGCACCCAACTTAAAAAGCGCAACATTTGCATTGCCTTGGAAAAGATCTTCAATCCTTCTATATCGCGAGAGGAGCTTCGAGAAATTATTGAAGCTCTGAAGAATAAACCTAAAGCTAAGGTTATCATTTTGTGGTGCGAGAGGCCGAATGCGGTGGGCTTCTTGAAAGAAGCGGCGCGTCAAAAGTTACGCGGAAAGACTTGGATTGGAACAGAAACCTGGGGGGACGCGTACCAGCTAAAAGAGCTGGACGAAAATGTTGTTGGTGGAATGCTGGGAGTGTTACCTTTGTTAAAGAAACACTCGAACTATGAACTGCATTTAGGACAATTAATGCCAAACGACACTGATTATAATCCATGGATGTGGGAATACTGGAAAGGTCAGTTCAACTGCTTCACGAAAGACGCGGCAGAGAATAGCACAGCACCCATTCGGAAAATTGAAGAGGAGGGTTATTACGTCTATACGACCAATAAACCAAATGTGACCATACTGTGCCCTAAAAGCGTCTCTAGACCTAGCGGACATCTGCTCCCTCGCAACAAGTACACAAATGTTATGGATGCGGTTTATGCTGTGGCTCACGCTGTGAATGATATATTTAACTGCAAGGATAGTGAAAGTGAATGCCCAACCGTCAACGGTTCGTTTATAAAACCAAAGGACATTGTACGTTTCCTGAAGAATGTGTCGTTTCCGGGAAGGTCGGGGTCTCGAATTATGTTCGACAAGAATGGCGATCTCCTTTATGGATCATATGCCATTAAAAACCTCCAACGGGGGTTAAACGAGAGTGCAATGGATTTCGTGCAGATTGGAGAATGGAACGGCATTAACGGAGAGCTTTCACTATACAATAATTCGCGGATTATATGGAACGAATGGACATCAGAGCAACCCAAATCAGTGTGCGCCGACCTTTGTGATCCTGGACATTTTCCTGTTCGTGGCAGTATCTCCTGTTGCTGGAAATGCGTCAAATGCCAAAACGGCTTCGTAAAATCGACTTCAGGACTAGAAAGTTGCAGGGAATGTCCAAAGGGGTTTGCATCAAATGCGCCACGAACAGACTGTGTTAAATTGAAATCAGATTATCTAGCATGGGGAAATGGACAGGGCATAAGCGCTATAGTTCTCGCTGTTATCGGCCTGATTATATCAAACGGCGTTCTGACAGTTTTCTACAAATATCGCGAGACGGCTATGGTGAAGGCGTCCAATCGTGAGCTGTCCTTCGTGCATCTGGGATGCATCGTAGCTGTATTCGTGCTACCGTTCGTAATGATCGGTGAGCCCACAGAAGCTGTCTGCACTGTTCGTCCGCTATTCTTTGGAATCCCCTTTACTCTCTGCACTTCCATTACGTTGTTAAAAACGGATCGACTCCTGCGCATATTTCAAGCCAGATCTCGGCTAACCGCCGGTAGCAGCTATCTCATAAGTAACAAGATGCAGGCCATTGTGGCTGCTGTGATGACGCTGGTTCCTGTTTCCTTGACAACCGTGTGGTTCATAATTGATGGACCGGAGGTTACTACTGAAGCTGACCTATCAAGGGAAGGTTGGCAGGTGATCAGCTGTACCAAATCAAACGAACTCCTCAATGTTGTAATTCTAGGATACGTGCTGATCTTAGCCTTACTATGCACGTTCTTTGCTTTCAAAGCCAGAAAGCTGCCTGAAAATTTCAACGAAGCCAAATACATCTGCTTCGCCATGTTTGCGTTTTGTGTTTTCTGGATCAGTTTCTTCCCAGCGTTCTACGACAGCAGTGGTTCCACGCGGAACTTCGTGTTTTGTATGGCGGTTCTTGGATCGGGCTACGCTGTGCTATGTATAATGTATGCACCTAAGTTGCATGTAATAATCTTTCATCCCGAGAAAAACACTACAGAGGCTTTCAGAGCTACGACAATGGTTGCTATGAAGAAGACTGGTGTGGTGCTATCCTCCAACAGTGCTACACCCCCTCGGATAACGCCTGTCCCCTCGCCTGTACCATCGAGGCGTAATTCACTCGAAGTGGTCGCGAAGACTGACGGGAGATTAAGTGTAGTCAGTATTGGACAGTGGACTTAACCGTCCTCTAAATTAAATCAGCAATAATCATAGGCTTCTGCACTAATTTTGTATCACTAGGAATAGTTATCACTAAATCTGCCTCTGGTTTTTGAAAAGGTGACCCTTTTTTGTTGGAATTAAATGTCCTGGTGATGCTTCATAGATAATTGGTAGTCATGTTTCTCATAATAAATTTAATTTAGGATGTAATTGAAGTAGAACATATGTGGAACAACAAAACAACCCGGGTCCGCTTTAGTCTTGGCTTCAAGAAGGTACTAGTGATGAATTACAGTGACTCACGGTCGCGACTGGTCGTTCAATTTACATATCATTGAAATAACTATGTGATACACTTTCTTTTGAATTGAAGAATTGATCCTCACACTTTATGGACTATGTAATTTGTCTCATATATGCCCTTGAAAAATTCAAGTGACTTCAACGGGATTCGAAACCACGACCTCTGCGATGCCAGTGCAGTGCTCTTACCAACTGAGCTATGAAGCCACACAGTTGAGAGCGGGTCAATTTGTTGGGCTCGTGCGTGTTTTCCCGTGAAAGGAATGATGAATGAAATGATTGTGAAGTGCAGGTTAGAAATGAATTGAAGAAGTGATCCCCACAATTTCTTCATACTTTCTTTTCTTCGAATGTTATATTTTTTACTTTTTTCTTTATATACGCGGGGACTACTAATTTGCCTCCAAAATCCTGCGGGGGCAATAATAGTTGCTAGAGCGGTCTTTAATTCACTGTCGAAAGTAAATATGGGATTGCTTTTGTTTTAGTATGGTTCGCTCTGTGATTGGATCAAAAAAACTTGCGCGAACTTTTCAACCAATCAGATATAAAATACAACGTAATTGCGACCTGGTCACTTTCGTTTTCCCGCGCTTCGCGCCGACTGCTTTGACTTAGTTTTGCGCTCCGATTGGCTCGTAAAACCAAATAGTGAATTACTTTGTTTTGCGTTTGTCTGAAAAGTGTATTTCCTTCAGTACGTGACTGGCTCTGAAATTAACTTTGCTTTGGTTTTACGACAGTCAATTGAAAACCCCGCTATATCTACATTAACTTTCGGAAAGTAATAGTAATAGTAATAATAATAATAAGAAGAAAAAATGGTTTGAACCCAGGAGTAACATACCTTGATTGAAAATGATCATCTGGGTGACTGGAGTCCTGAGAAGGACTGCTGTTGTTGACTGACGTTTCGACAACCTGTGCGGAAGCCATCTTCAGCGTCAAGTGATCGATTTTAGTCAGTCGAAAATTCAAAAACCCTGGTGAGCGATTCGATTGGTCAAAAGATGGAGTAGCCGTTAGTAAACCCGAAATGTGATTGGCTGTGAAGACGTGAGCGGGCATAGCTATGTAAATAGAGTGATAAACATGCATAATGAGCTACTGTTTTCGGTTGAGTAATCGTTTGTAAGGTGCGGGGAGAGGTTGGCAACGATTTAGGGTAGTTCGTTCTAAGTTAGTAAACCAGCTTTCGGCAAAGCCGAGTTATATGAACAGCTGCTTCCGACCAAGCTATACTACCCAAGAAAGACCGAATAAGCGAGAACTCAGATGAGACATGCAGGCTGTGTGGTAAAGCCCAGTAGTCAGTGACACATGTGCTTTCTGGCTGCAATGAGCTCGCACAAACCAAATACCTTGAGAAGCATAATGCAGCATTAAAAAGATCCTTTTTTTCGAGCTCCTTAAGGCCAGCAACTGGGATGTACCAGTGTACACCTACGATACGGAAGTGCACGCCAACAGAGTTGACGCGAAGATCATTGACAAGCAGAGCAAGGCAATAACTATGCTGGAGATGAGTTGTTCCTGGCTCCAAAATCGTAAGCAGAAGGAAAAAGAGAAAACACACCATTACGCCCCCTTACGTTGGGAACTCAAGAAAGAATACCCGGGCTATCAGATCGACCAAGTTAACATCATAATGGACATCCTGGGCGGGTATTCGAAGGGACTCAGAAGCTACTGGGGGGACGTAATAGGGAGGTGCTGAGACGAACGCAGAAATCTGTTTTGTGCAGTAGTTTGAACATTGCGAGGACCTTCAAGGTCTTGTGCTAGAGAGTCGCGAATAACAGCACACAGATACGGAGAATAGGACTATACAAGATACCATCGAAACTATTCGAAGGACATTATTATTTTTGTTTTATTTAGTTTTATGGTATCCACTGTCACGGCTAGCAACGGTGTACCGCCTAGCTCATGGTTTAATTTTGAGATCTGGCATCCAGATGTAGTATACTGCCACAATATTAATAATGATGATAATAATGCAGACAAAATCCGACGTTTCAAAGCCACGATGACTAAGTGAGAACAAAAGCGACGTAAACAAAGGGATATACGCACGCGAGAAGGACGTTCCCCCGAAGGCTGCCCGATGCTCATGCATCATGCTTATGCTTGCGTTTATCTCGCTCCCATTCTCACGGGTAAAAGGGCTTAAAACCGAGGCATGCATAGGCCGACATTGGCGTTAAGTTAAAACAAGACTGAACTGGTTCGTTCTTCTTATGCTTATGTCCTGGTGAAAATCAGGCGTTAGGGTTAGTATTAGTTATGGTGTTTAGAGTATGGAAGAATCAATGCAGGAAAAGTCAATTTTACACTGATTCACAAGCGTTTTGAAGGTGTCGATAAGTGAGCAGTTGGGGTTAATTGAGTCCAGCTCAGAAGTCCATAACCCAGAGGTCTCTATCCACAATGGAATGCGGCCCATCAGTTTACGATATTATCTATTTTTAGAATGTCTTCTGCATTGTTTTGCATTTTCGCACGAATAATCACTCGTGGAGCGCCTGGTTGTGGACCAATCAGACGCGTTGTGGTTATCAGGGCCAATCTGATTGGCCGTTATTTGGCGGGACGTCTATTCTAACTTTAGATAATACCGTAAACAAATGAGAGAGATCGACACTTCTGGGTTATGGACCTCGGTCCGATTGTGTTTGTACTCTGCCTTGTTCTTTACTGGAGTGTGTAGTATAGCTGTAGTATTCCTTAAGCAAATGCGGCTTCTTTATCAGGCAATCGACCTCTGGCATGAAACGTCTCGCAACCTGAAAAACGTAAATGCAGTAAACACAGTAATAATGATGATGAACTGTTATTTAAGTGTTAATAGACTTAGCATTAGAATACTAATTAAGCACCTTAAGAATATAAATCAAATCATAATTATCTTGCTCTTTGTGGAGAAGGGGAAAACCGGAGTACGCTGAGAAATATCGCATGGAGCGAGGCAGAGAACCAACAAACTCAGCCCAGATATTGCCCCTAGTCCGGCAATCGAACTAGGAACACATTGATGGGAGACGACCGCTCTCACCGCTACGCCAAAGAAATCTGCGTTCATTGTCAGAACAGCGTCCTAAAGCTTGAGTAAAATGTTCATGAAGACCAGTGTAATTAAGCATTATCAAGAGAAAATAAAGGGGGAACAGAGGGCATCCCCCATACATGCCCTTTTCCATAGGTAATATTCTCAAGTTATTTTAGATGGACTATGGCGCTGTACAGATCCCAAAGGGATTTGGTAACAGCCAATCATATGGCGGGAATATGTTCTCTGAGCGTGGGCTATCCACGCGGAACTCATTCCCGCCATATGATTGGCTGTTGCCTAATGCCCTTGGGATCTGTACAGCGTTGGAAGTCGATGTAAAAATAACTTGAGGCATATTACCTATGAAAAAGGGTATGTATGGGAGATGCCCTCTGTTCCGCCTTTATTTTCTCTCGGCATTATCCTTCATATTAGTCACAGAAGAAGAGGGGAGAGGACAACACACTGAGTACTATTCCATCAAGTACGCCGTGGATTACCTAAAAATGGAGCACCTGAAAAATAATTCAGAAATCAAGGTAAATGATTTGTCCAAAATGGAAAGTAATTTACCTGTACGTACCCTTATTTTTACTTGAAGCTCGCCTAGTTCAAACGATGTTTCTTGCCGTTCAAGGCCGCCATTTTGAAAGGTATCGGTAATCTGCTGGCCCTCTTCAGTGAAGGCCCCAGTGGTGCTACTGGTTACCCATGACGATTAGATTACTTTTCGGATTACCACAAGAAAAAATCCTCATAGAATTCTGGCCTGAACCCTCCAACATCAACATAAAGAGTCCACATAAAGTCTTTGGGCCTAAATGTCGTAAAATGATTTCATTCATGGTTGTTTCAAAGTCGTACTACCAGTCTGTACAAAGCAAACAGTTTTACGAGAATTGACTGACTTGACGGGGCCGGATGTCCGGGTGTCTTTTTTCCCGGAATTCTGTTTTTTGTTTTGTTTTGTTTGGTTCTGTTGTTGTTGTTGTTGTTGTTGTTGTTGCTTTTTTTGTTTTTTGTTTTTTGTTTTTTTCTGGTTTTGTTACTTTTGAATTTTCGCAGAAACGAGACTTTCATTTCTAAGGAACACGACGCCAACGATCATGTTTTCTTGGCTGAGCATTTACCGTAGCCTCCCACGCAGACATTCTTCTGGCTCCTCAAGCAATCCCTTCGCCCTTACAAGCCTTTGCTTGCCCGAGCCTTAATTTATGAAGACCGACCACAGCCCACTTCCAAAACCTGGAAGGCTGAAATTTGGACAGTGAGAAATTCGCTCGATTGTCTACAATTGTTGTGTGCGAGCAAAACCTTGTTAGGTCCCTTTTATCAGAGAGAGGCTGCAGTGTATTTTGTCGAGAAAAAAAGATGTTTTAGTTTATTTATCACGCTTTCCGCTGGTTTTTGACGTGACACGCAGAGGTATGACATGGGTCATATCACATTTCGGATTAACTGCCAAAACAATATCAGTGTCTGCGATGCGCGTGAAAGGTAAATCTACGTATTTCACCAAAATGATCACGTGGTCAATGAAAGCCAAACCAATCGATTCCTCCCCATCTCCTTCTTTTTTTCAACATTGACGGAGCAAGTAAAGTAAAAAGCAGCTGGCAGTGTCGTTGGCAGTCTTTTCAACTTTAACAAAGTGTTGAGGACTTCCACTAACTACTTTTAAGATGAGGCGTGTCGGAATGCTCGTTGGGGATTTTCTCAGCTAAACCGACTTCTGCGACGATTTTTCATCGGATATCCAAACACCAATAGGCGAGTTGGACAGCAACGCCGAAGGCCCAGCTTTTTTTACCGAATTCACGGTTTTTCACAGAAGATGAAACACTCTTTCGAATGGTTGGTCTTGTTTCTCAAAAGGATCAGTATTTTGAAATAAATTTGAGTTTCAATTTGGCAAAATTTTATGCTATTAATGTTCTTTTCATTTTGTATTTTATTGTTTCAATCCAATAAACTGATTAACGCTCCACTTTACAATCTACAATACGAACTTACGAAAACTACATTATACCATACAATTACACTCATAACTACACGAACAACTTGGGTTCAAGAAACCACGTTGTAAGTTAAGACTAACTGCCAATACAAGATAGCGTTTTTGCGTTTTTTTTTTATGGTCAGTAGTCTTGCTATATTTAGATGCTACTTGTCGCTCTATATCGTCGACTATTCTAACCTCGGCTTCGAAAACATTTTATTTCGTTTAGTTTTCTAAGCCAAGACATAACAGCTCACCAAAAAGGCCTCCGTTGATTTACAGTAGGAAAATGATGTGCTCAAGGGATTTAACTTATTTATAAAAATTGCACAAACGTGAATCAATCATCAATAGTTTTAAGATAGAGTTAGCGTTTAGGATAGAATTAAATATAATACTTAAGTTTGTGTTCACCGATGACCTGGTTTGTCACGGCAACATTAATTGAAAATCATTTAGCTGTGCTTATTTCCAGGCCCCAGTTGTTCAAAGGGTGGACAGTGCTATCCAACGGATAAATCACTATCGATTGGATAACTCAATTAGTTTTGCCAGCACTTATCCGGTGTATAGTGATTTATCCGGTGGATGGCGCTATCCACTCTTCGAACAATTGGGGCCAGGTTGACAGCCTATTGCCAGAAAATTTGCATCATGGTCACTAGTTTACCGAGAAACGCGGATGTTAGCTCACAGTTTCCCAGAAATTGTTGTTGACCCTTGCTTAGTTTTACCTCTTTTTGCAACTTCTCTTGACTGGAGTAAGAAAATTCAGAACGTCTTTTATCCTACATGCAACAATATGAAATATACTGAAACACTGATTGAGGTTTGAGTCACTGAGGCGAGAAGATGGCAACTCATTACGAGAGAATTCCATGAATCAAATACACCGGAAATAAATTTTCACTTTCTGAGAAATTGTTTTCTTCTTTCACTGATTGGTCCGTTTTCTTAAGTAGAACTTTGCTTTGTTTTACTGGAACATTCTTTCAAAGGGTTAATCCACTTTTGAACACAGTTTCATCTTTTCATGCTTTCCTTTTATGAGCAATCTGTACCGAGTTATGTTGATCTCGTACTGGAAAATATGGTCACTATAGTTTACTTGCTCGACTGTAAGTCTGAGGAGTAATGAAGGTATTGTGCACAGGATACAATCAGCCATTAATCTCTTTGTTTACACGGAGAACAGGTAAGAACAGGTACGTTGCCAACATTGTATTCTGTTTTGAATCATTCTAAGGCTAGTTTCCGAGATAAACACTTCTGAAGGCTTATGCATTTTGCAAAGAATTCCCAGAAAATCATGCACCCGTGCTCATATTTTTGTTTTTTCTGAGAAATGGGAATTTGCTCTTCATACATTACGGTTTTTAAATATACAATTCACAGTTCGCTTCGAAGATGAAGCCAGGGAAAGGTATCGATGTTTTACGAACATTGTAACTCGTGAAACGTTGAAAAAAAGTTCCATTTTCTGCTGCTTGCTGACATGAAGGAAATCTCACCGAATCCCGCTGCTCGGTCATCCTCTAGCCAGTGGCATCATGGCGCCATATTTTCAGCAAGTGTGTCTTACGAATACTTCCATAATACTAGAACATTTAACATATAATATTTAACATATAACAGAACACATTGATTCAAGAAAATGCAATCCTTCATAACTAATATTGACTCAACTTCTACACCAGCGTTCCATCTTGACGTCAAGTAATTAAGAAATAATGGAATTTTTTCTCTCGCTCCGAATTGAATTTTGAAATTCTTCAAAGGCCTGTCCTGCTTTTCTGAAAGTGAGTTCGATACTTTAAAACAGCAGGAAACCTTTGGAAGCCAAAAGCGAACTTAAAAACGTGGATATTACTCAAACTTTTGAACTTCAAAATGGATTTTCAGTTGGGCGCAGAGATTACTACGCATTTTACAGTTTTAGAGAATAATGTCACTATTTAAAAAGAACAAAAACAGGAACAAAGTTGAGCGCACCCATCGCATCCCCCTTCCCTACGAGCCTGTATAGGTTGATAAAGTTAGAGCAATCGAAGATTGCCGTTTCAGTCAGTCTTGCATTTGAAATGTTATTAAAGGCGAATTCAAGTCTTAAAATCCATTTGGACGGGATGCAGCATTCAGTGCTCTTCGACCCTACGATTGTATTTACATACTCTATTGAAGGAACAGTCAAATACTAGTATACAATACACTACACAATCCCACAGGTTTGGATCACAGCTTTGCCTGAAAGTACCTAGATCATTAAACTCTAGAACGCAGCTTCAAATTTGGCATAAAAGAACGAGAATAATCATTGTTTTTTTGGAATCAGATGATCTAATGTTGTGTCTGCAGTGGTGAAGTGGAAAATTTTTCTCAGTATGTCCTGCCTGCATTCTTCCATACCACCAACTTTCTATATTCAATCCGGCCGGAGCATGAGTCTGATACTAACAGTGCGCAAGATAGATGTATATATTTCAGTTGCAAATTCAAGAGATGGTGGCATTTTCTCGATCGTCTAATTATGCGAAGAGACAATTATGATTCAGGACGAGCGTTTGTAAACTTCAGTCCTTAGCAGTCCTATAAAGATGATTTCATGATCAAGTTGACTGGGTGTAATTTCATGGAGTTTGCTCGAGGTTTGAAGGCAATCGAGGTACCTCAAGTAACATTACATTACATAACATAACGTTGCAATTTTTCTTGGACAATTCTGCTCAAGAGGGGAAGGGTGCAATGAGTTTATCCTTTTGCGAAGCGCCAACCCAAAGGGGGGACCACGACACCGGGTGCTACGTCCCTTAAAACAGTACTAACTTGCTTTATGGCTGTGGAACAAGAACGACAAGTAGTGAGCCCTAAAATACTGGCCGTCTAATGGACGTCTTATTACAGTGAAAGACTATCCTAGTGTCTTAAAGAGTTTTCAGTGTAACAAAGATCCTGGTAATGACGAAATTCCAATTGAATTTTACATCAAATCCTGGCCAATAATTAGTGAACCTTTTATTAAATGTGCTAACAAGTGTTTCATAAAGGCGAAATGTCATGCTCCCAGAAACAAGCCGTAATCACTCTTATTGAAAAGAAAGGAAAGGACCGTTCATCTCTTGAAAACTGGAGACCATTCTCGCTTGTTAACGTAGGTGCAAAAATTATGTCATTCCAAGGTTTTACCAACCAGGATAAAAAACGTCCTGCCAAGTATTATCCATCATAACCAAAGTGACTTGGTGAAAGACCGCTACATAGGAGAAACTGTTCGATCTATATTTGATGTCATGGAGTTTTCTCTCAAAGAATATATTCCGGGTTTAATGATTTTTATAGACGTTCATAAACCAGTTGATAGCTTAGAGTGGAGTTACCTTTTTAGATGTCTAGAGGCTTTTCGGTTTGGTCCTGACTCAGTTGTTCGGTGGGGTAAGTCGTTGTATAATAACATTCAAAGTTGTGTTATTAATAATGGCCTTACAACAGACTGCTTTACTCTGGAAAGGGGTGTGAGGCAAGGTGATCCTCTCTCTCCGTATTTGTTCGTAGCTGCACGGCGGTTGAAATTCTTGCAATAGCAGTCCGTCGAAATGTAAAAATAAAAGGCATTACAATTGGTGAAGAACAAAGAAAGCTCCTCCCCCGGCCAACGTGCTAACAATACAACGGCAGTTTTGTCAGACACTGTCTCGGCACGTGCTCTCTTTAACCTCCTTGGTGCTTTCAAGAAATTGTCTGGACTTGCGGCCTTGCAATAAATTCATCTAAAACTGAAGGAATGTGAAAGTGGTTCCTCCAGAGGAATTAAATGGCTCTTGGGGTCTATTCTTCCTATGATATTAAATTGCTTCAGCAAAAAAATTAGTGAGAGGTTAGACAGTGTTAAATAACCTATGAACCTTTGGTCGTAAAGAAGCCTTTCTGTTTATTGAAACATGACAGTTATCAAGTCTTTAATTATTCCAAGATGTGTTTATATTTCTTCACTGTTGCCTGTTCTGAAGGAAATCATCCAAGAACCGACAACCGAATGCTGTTGAAATTTTTTGTGGAAAGGAACTGACAAAGTAACAAGACTATATTCACAATAAATGAATATGAGAACGGTGGATTAAAAATGATTGGAAAAGCTACTTGCGTGTTTCACTGGAACGTTTTAGAGGGCTCTTTTTGTTGTATTTTAACTGTGATGCTAAAGGTCTCTCTATCTATTCTTAATTTTATTCCGAAATACTCCAGTGGGGAGCAGAATTTCGTAATGGTTTCGGTACTAGAAAGGAGTGGCAGTTTATAGTGTGGAAAAAGAAGGAAATACGTTTAAACAATAACCTTATATTTTATAGAAAATTCTTTGAACATGGCATCATCCATGTAAGCGATCTCTTATTCGACATGGATACAAACAAATCGTTCACAATTGCTTCATGCA
This sequence comes from Astreopora myriophthalma, assembly GCA_014634185.1. Lineage (NCBI taxonomy): Eukaryota > Metazoa > Cnidaria > Anthozoa > Scleractinia > Acroporidae > Astreopora > Astreopora myriophthalma. The sequence continues at coordinate 1,210,608 of BLFK01000489.1, forward strand.
AAATCAGCAAAGTTAATTACCTCATTTAGGCAGGGCTCCGTCACCCTGTTCCACCACACTTAAAAACAACCATGCCATGTCGGAGGATTACTGTCTAAGGATTACTGTGTGTTTATTAAAGAACAATTTCCCATTTACCAAAAAGTTCGCGACGTCAGAGTCAGGTTTTCAATTTATCAGAAGATCCGTTGAAAACCGTAACTGCTTTTGCTTCCTCATAACGTGCCTTTTGAACCATATATCAAAACTTTTCAATATAAAGTTGTCAACTCGATATTATCAGTACCAATACAGTTATGTAAGATAGGTTATGTAAGAGATGGGCTACGAAATAATAAGATGCCCTGTTGAGTGCACACTTCGCTTCCAAGCAGAAAACTGTGATTTACATGACCGAAAAAAAACTTACGAGGGCAGACAAACATGCTCTCCTATCCGACAGTCCACAATTCCTCGCGGTAGGAAATAGCACGTGATACCTAGTCACGCTCTCACGCAATCTGTAACAGGTTACATCCCAGATGATAAAATCGGAAGCGGAAACCGTTTACCACGTGTTGTTATAAATAAGGATAGCAGACGCACTCTCATTGGTCAATAGCTGTGTCATTTAAAGAGGTTTTTAAAGATTTTAGCAAAATCAGTAGAAACCATCATGGGGGATGCGATGGCGGCGTCACAGTTCAACGTAATGTGAGGTCATCCCTATACGGAGGTGACTATAAAATCTTAATGTATCGTAACCAAATCTTAAATTCTCCCAAAGTTAGACCAATTGAACTGATGAATTCCACTGAATTCTTTAGTTTGGGAATTAAGACCATTCATGGCAAAGTTAATCAAATCAACTGAGGATGATCACTAATTTGTCCAATCTACGCTAAATCAAAAGGTGTTATTCCTTTTCTCATCTTGTTAACGATGTCCTTATTCAGGTTCCAGTGATGGCAGAGCAGGCTCCACCTGAACATTTTCGCTATGTTAGCATTATTCCAACCCGGGAGGACATCATTACAGAAACAAGAACCTGCTTAAGAGAGAACAAGATCAAAGGGAGTTATGAGAGCAAGGAAGATTATTTAAACGTCCAGTTTCGGCTCCTTCGCGAAGACTTCATAAGGCCCCTACGCGAAGGGATCCAGCAGCTATTGTTCATGGGTAAACATCGCACCAGCAAAGACGATCGTTTTCTTGACGTTAGAGTTTACGACGATGTTGAGATACTTGATCCAGTTTTTACGTCAAATGGAGTTGCTTACCGGATTAGATTCAACGTTTCAAAGTTCCGTGGGGTACAATGGGAGAACAGCAAAAGGCTGATCTTTGGATCACTGCTGTGCCTTTCGAAGGACAATTTCGAGAGCTTTGCATTCGCCACAGTTGCTAACAGGGAGCTCAAGGATATAAGGAGGGTCAGTATGGTTGAGGGGTTGATATCAAACTAACTCTAACCCTACAGCTTTTCTTTATTGCCTCGTTCAAGGTTGAATACTTTTTTAATTTTGAGTTTAAGCATGAGGCAACAGTACTAAGACAAAAAAAACAAAAGAACAAATAGCGGCCAGTTTGGAATAAAGTTCGGTATTTACGGTTGCCTCCTCCTAGATGTGAGCGGTCTCGGGCTTGGAAAAATTATATCTAGGATTGACCGCAGTAATTTTTCAATGAGTATTTAGCATTTTCAAGGGAGATTTGGCAATCTCACGTCCATTCAGATTAGGAACAATTCGGTTTGTTTAGATAAGGACACTTCGTGATGTCCAACATGATATCTATGCATTTCATTAGCAGTCAAACATACCACATGGTTGGCCTCCTTAGAAATTGCTGATTGGGGCGTTTTCAACTGAGTGTTGTAAAGTCATACTTACAAATCACCACAGATGGAGGCAATCACCTGAACCAATGACAGAGAACACTCGAGGCAAACTGAATACATGTAGCCGGTGCTAAGTGAACAAATACTGGTTGGTGGTCATTGGTTCAGAAACTGAAATTTTGGGAAGAACCAAAGCAATTCAGAAATTGCTTTTGACGCTCAATTGACAACTGTTCTACCAACTCACTAAAAAGGGTCATGTCTATTTAGCATAAAATTGAAAACTACAGTGAAGAATTACGTTACACTGGCCCTGTTTATATACGTATACCTGTTTTAAGGTGGTCCCAGACACAAACGTAATCGTAATGAGGCCCTTTT
>BLFK01000489.1:1212827-1217827 GCA_014634185.1 Astreopora myriophthalma
GGGGGGGGGGGGGGGGGGGTTAAGTCATCCCTTATCCCCAAAATTCCGGGAGTAGTTATCCCTTAGCTCTAAAATTACCGAGACTGTTATCCTTAAAACTGGTTCAAAACCATCTCAGTTATTCTTTATCCCTATAAGTATTTAAACAGTTATCCCTTATCTCTAAAATTATTTTGCCAGTTATCTCTTATCCCTAAAACCCCTAACAGGGCCTCCGTATTGGTAATAGGTCTGAATGGAGTCCAATGAGTCCAATGAGGCTATCTAAACACGGGAAATGCCCTCTATTGATAAAATCATAAAAATTACAATTCTTACAGGTGTCTTCTGAATACTGTCATTGTTCGATGGGGGAAACTTCTCCATTTTCCAAAGAATCCCCAGAGCGTTTCGATGGTGATTGAAACCAAGGGTGTAAATACAACTCAGTTGAATGCGATTGGTTTATTTAAACTGTCCGACATATATATGTTATTTATTGGGCGGGAGATTTGTATAGGAAAAAACTGTGCCCGAGGTCACAGTGTTTTTCCTATACGGATCGACCTGTACCAGTAAAGAACTCTCTACCTTTTTCCTGAAATTCCTCTTTTCATATTGGAAAAAGAGACAGGAAAGAACGGTATGATGTTGACAAAGCGCCTAAGAGCTAAGAAAATAATATGAGTATGGATCGATCGGCACTGAGGACAAACTCTCTTTTTGTCCAGGGCCAATTTCAATGAATTTGTCCAACTCGACAAAAATTATTTGCCTAACAAGGACAAAAAATGGTAAGGGTCCGAAGCAGGACGGCGGCTCCTGTGATAAATTTGTCCGAGTCAAATATTTTGTCCGTGCAGGACAAACCATCCGCACTGATGAAAGTTATGTGTTGACAGAATTTTTGGTAAAACAAACAGTTTTGTCCTCAGTGCGGAGCGACCTAATGTCTATCGGTAATTTACTTTGACTTTCTTTAACCCTTACATATTTTCCTTGCACGTACTTTTTTCATTACTTGAGGGTGTTTACACATATCTTCGCAACATTTTGAATTAGCCGCGATAGTTACAGCGTGGAAAAATTGCGGACCTTGGTCCGTAGCGCAAAAAGCTGGACCGCCGGTTACGAGCGCGTGATAAGCCAATCAAATTCAAGGATTTAGGATTCCGCCCCGCTGAGATGCTTAGGAAAAAAAAGGAAAAAAGAAACTTACAATGGCGGCTATTTGGAATAAAGCGTGTAGAGCATCTATTGATTTCTTTTCTTTTATTCCTTTTTGCTTCCTTTTTTATTTCGTTTTCCATTCCCAGTTTCCCCAAAGAAAATTAAAGGGATAACAATTCTATATAAAAGAAAATAAAAAATGAAAAACTGTTAATGGGTAGCATTTTCAAGTTTGGAATCTCCGCTCCTCGTGCATTAAAAAAAAGAGATTGTTTCTTATCTGTTTGTTTGCTTTGTTTCGTTTCGTTTTTTTCCTCAGGGTGTGATTGAAGTTCAATTTGTGTCACCTTCCATTGAAGCTCGACCGCGGACAGGGGACAAGTGCCTGATGGTTGAATCTGTAGCGTTCTTCGAGGCCTACCGTCACGTGCTGGGTGGATTGCAAATGATGTCTTACAAAACGAAATTTCCCTTCGAGGTCAACATTCTTTATATTTCTGTGGCAAAAATAATAACTGCTTTTATTGTATTTCCATCTTAGCTGTCACCAAACATACTGGCAAAGTGAATTATCGAGACACCTTCCTACAATGACTAATAGTTAGTCAGTGAACTGTCCCTTTAATGCAATACGATTGGCAAACGTCAACAGGATTACAGCCGAGTGGGACCTGTAGTGGTGTAGCACCATTCGCAAAAAAACGAGAGAGAGAGAGAGAGAGAGAAGTATACACTCTTCTTTTTTTTTTTAATTGGAGCTGAAGCTGAACGTTTTTATTTTTAAAGTACTTGAGTAAATTGTTGTTAGACTACAGCTTTACATTTATTTTCCCTTTATTTATACTACAAACGAACAAAATAAAAACGTACTTAAACGACTCTAAGCCTGAGGTAAGTTCTTTAGTAATATGATCTTCTGAGACTGAGATTAACAAAAATGATTTTTTTTTCTAAACCACACGCGAACGAAGCCCGCCAGGGATAGGGTTCTTCACGACAAACATTTTGCCTATCTTAAAGGGGGAAAAACTAGTTTAATATCCAAATCATTGCAATAGCGCTTGATCAAGTGACGAATCTTTTTCTGAGTGACGACAGAATGTAGAGTAGCCCCATTAACAATGATTACTTAGGGCTACATTACTGGGACCCTAAGTAATCATTGAGATAAAAGAGGCTATTCATATTCAAAGAGAACAACCTTCTTTGAATCAGCAACTACATCGTGTAAACCTAAAACTATCCTTTTAATTCTCACATTTTCACGTTTTATGCACATTCTGTTGTTACTAGCATAATTAGCATTTTTTCCTACGTATAAATTCAACTTCTAACGCTTTGTACCTTAATTAACTGAAGATGACAGAAGTTTCTGTCGAAACATGTATTACAAACTTAAAAGTTTATCGTTTTCTTTAAATTTCCAACTGGTTAATGTTGTTACATTATATGAATGGCTTCCTTGTATACGGCCCACAAGCTTCAATCTTTAAATCAGTACTACCCTGTATAAATATGGTTCTTTCCTTTACCTTTTTTACTTTTATTTAATACGTAGCACAATCTTGTCTTTTTTTCATAATCCAGAGGTATATTGTGGAATGTCGAAACGAACTTCTCCGCCCACCGGCCTATCTAACAAAACACGATGGTCAACAAGTGAAATTTGATTTCTCCCCCATTCTGTCTAAGTAAGTATTTAACAAGTCCAGCTGATACAATTAGCTATTTTCATGTGCACAACTGCATTTTCAATACCGAAAGCTCACTGAGTATCTTTATCAACAGGATGATTATCATAATGACACGGTACTTTCAATGCTTCTCAATAGAGCAGTTTTCAATACACCCCTCTGTAAAAGACTCAGTGAAACCCGATCCAATGGATTTTTTCCCTTCACCCACTGAAAATTTAGCCTCCCAGGTACCTGGTGAAAATTCGATTTTACCCTGCCAGTAATTTGTGGATTCCCCGGAGCGACTTTTGCATACCCAGCATACATCATTTGTTATGCTTCAATTGAGTGCCGTTAAACCAAAACCAGAGCCAATCACATTCTGAAGGAAATACACCTTTCTGTCATCCACAAATCGAAGTAATTCACGACTTGGTTTTATTACTGAGCCAATCAGAACGCAACGAAAGTGAGCGCAGCCGGCGCCAAGCGCGCGGGAAAGCGAGAGTGACAATAGTGACTGCTAACTATGAAGTTGGTTTTAAAACTGATTGGTGGAAAAGTTCGCGAACATTGATAAGTCAGTCTATTTCTATACATTGATAACTTACACTCATTCAGGACATTTTTCATTAATTTCAGGCAGCCAAATGCCAGGAGTCGTCTCGGGCAAGTAAGTCACGGTAAGAAACCGGATCGTGGTTTTTAGGTTTTCTCGTCTAAGATCCTTTGCACAATACTGACGTCTTCAACGCAACCAATAATTATATTTTGCTTTACTGTTTCTTTGCCATGTGACAGAAGGAGCGGTAGAATAAGAATAATAAGGCCTGCTAACCGGGCTGGCCCGCAGTCACAAATCAAGAAAGATCCTTCTTCCTTACTAAGAAACACTTTATTTGTCTGACAGGCAGGGAACTCTACACTGGAATGTTAACTAAGAGCTAGCAAGAACCTCTCTCAACTCACATATTATAGCCGATTACATCATGCACTATTTTTTAGAAGTAAGACCATTCTCGTTAGAATCTCGTGATGAGATATCCTAAACTATCTCAACAGAACCTTATAGAGCGAAGAGAAGAAGTTTCTAGCATGACTTAGTGTTGCCATTACTTCCCGATGGCTTTTGTTCATTGATTTAGAAAATTCCAAGACTTACTACCATCACTTTTCCGAGATTATTACAACGGTTTCTCTCTCTCAAAAACCTTGACACGCCGCTCACCCCAGATCCCCCCGATCGTCTCAAAAGAAAAACCGTTCAGCGGCGGTAACACTTAGAACAATTCAGTGTTCTAGATTGTTCTATATTGTATAATTCTCTATAAACTTTGTCAAACCCGCTTTAGCTATCGAGGTGTCGGATAATGCAACGGGGCGCGGCGAAAAAAGAGCGACGATAGATGGAGGGGGCTTGAGACGGGCTACCGCCGCCTGTCCCAGGCCACCCCACTTTTAGTCCCCTTATTTACGTCTTATTTCGCCTCGCTCCGCTGTTACTATCGCGCCCCGTTTACCAACTGAACACCTGGAACAGGCTACTTCAGCCTATTTGGATGTGTTCAATGAATACGCTTCTGCAGTACAGGATGTGTTCGGCACCCGGCGCTCGTTCGCATTTCTATTATTCCGTCCTCGAATTCTTGCGTTATAACATCAATGTTCAAGTGCGTTTTGTCCCCGTGACTCCTAAACTATTGTTCTAGACCTCGGAAATTATTCTGAGTCATATTTTTCAGTGTAATGCAAACTCTTCTCATCTGTGTTTTAACGTTCACGCAGTATCTGCGGTCACAGTTTTGGATCCAGTTTCTTGGCCATCTGCGCAAGATCTGGGATTGGACGATTCACAATTCAAAGCTTTACAGTTGGCGCTAACCAAAGAGTTTGCGGTCATCCAAGGACCACCGGGGACTGGGAAGACCTACATTGGTCTGAAGGTGAGTAAGCCCTGAATACGGAAATGACGCAACTTTAGCCCCAACTATACTCCTTATTCCATCGTCATGGTCATTCGGCCCTTCCTATCCAGAGGCCCCGAACAACCTCACCCCACACCTCCCGGCCGGACATTGCATAATAGCAAGGTCCACCAGGTCAATTCTCAAGTCTCTCGCAATTACACCTGGGAGTTTCATTTTCCTTATCCTAAAATTGCCACTATTCGAATAT
>BLFK01000489.1:1222827-1230327 GCA_014634185.1 Astreopora myriophthalma
ATGATAGTTGTTCCGAGGAGGTCTGGGGAAGAATTGTTGCATATTTCGTCTCCATGGCTACACACAATGGGGATGTAATCAATTAAGATGATACCGTAAGAAACATGGCGTTGCAAGCAGGCATGAATAATTTTTCACGGCGAAAGAGGGCGGCAGCCTGTTTCGTTTTCTTTGAGTTGCTTGAAAGTTAACTGAAAGTTAACTGAAAAGCTGGTGCCGAAAACTGAGCCCGTCAATTTGGGGGGAATACAGCTGACCCAAAAACTATCATCGACTATCATGCGCGTGGTCAAACGCGAAAAACTATCATCAACTATCATGAGGAATTTGAACACGCTAAAAGTGAATGATAGTTAACAATTAGATTATGAGCTCGAGATTTCTATGAGGTGATAGTTGATGAGGCCGAAGGCCGAATCAACTATCGCTTCATGGAAATCGAGAGCGAATAATCTAATTGTTTTAGTAGAATTCTAACTGAAATTAACGCAAATAACGGTTTCCAATGATTTTCCCACGCATTATTGAACTTTACCCTTAAACAAAGTTGCACGTATCGAACTGTCCTTGGCAAATTTGAAGTTGTTTACGCGCGTACCAGCTTTTTCAATATTTTCAAGTTTTTTTAACTTACGGTTTCTTGACTTTAAAAAGTCAAGAAACCGTAAATGTGCTCCTTTTAGTCTTCTCAGGAATTTAATTACCTGTCTACATCTAAAATTCCTTCCAAAACTTCGGAAAAACTACGAAAACATCGCATTTTGTGGACGACCGGCAGCCACTGTACTCCAATGGCTGTTAGTATAAATCTACGAGCGTTCTATCACCAATGCCGTTCTCTGATTGGCTACGCTACTCGCTATCTATTCTGTGATAGATATCAACAAAATGGCGGCCACTTCGTCGCGTTTTCGAAGTGTTTCGAAGTGTCTGCGATGAGGATATAGATAATTTACTTGTTTAGTTTTGAACGACTAGTAGATTTTATACTAAAACAATTAGATTATTCGCTCTCGATTTCTATGCGTGATAGTTGACAAGGGCTGCGCCCTCGTCAACTATCACGCGATAGAAATCTCGAGCTCATAATCTAATTGTTTAATAGTATACGAGTAGCTCAGCCAATCAGATTGCAGCATTTGCATTAGTATACTAGTAGAATTCTACTAATTGATGATAGTTGATGATAGCGCATGATAGTTGGTGGTCAAACGAGCGCGCGTGCTTGAACTATCAGCGACTATTCTCGACTATCATCGACTATCATGCACCGTTTGACCAGGGCTTTAGATGACTGAATAGAAACTTGAATGTTTCAGTTGAGGGAGGACCTGTGTACGCCTTACCTTCTAGTTCGCTCGTCAGCTGCTCGAACTGCATAGGAACTGAAACGGAGTAGTCCGTATCGTTTTCTATTTCTTCGCCACTATCATCACTTTCATCGCCATCCCCATTTGACACTTTGCAGCTGGGCAACAAGCATCTTGAAGGACCGGCTTCTTGCTTTCCTTTTGTTTGCTTTCCTTTTCTTAGGCGACTTTTTTTTAAGATAATCCGACACAGTCATAAAAACCGACGGATAATCGGTTTAAGGGTTTTCAGGGGTTCTTCCCCCCAGTGGAAAATCATTGGAACAAATGGAAGTCCCACCAGCGCCAGGAGAAGGATTGAATGCATCTCCACGTGTTTTCGCCACTTGCTTTCGCCATATTTCGGCGAGTTCAGGGTCGACTTACCACTTGTGATATGTCAAATTCTTCACGTGGGATCTGACATAAGCGAGATCTGGATATCTGTTGTCGTTATCGCAAAATCCTAACGCACAGCGAGCATGTTTTGGCATTACAACAGACTATTTAGCGGTGTCGCCGTTTGTTCTCTTCATTTGCATTTTATGCTTGACCGCGTGCTCGCCCCAGTAGTTTTGTACCCCGGGCAAAATGGCGGCGTTAACCTTGAAAGGGTCTATGGCTCCCTATATTTCGTCGGATATATCTAGGAGCTGTTACCAAGCTACCTGACGCAAAGATTTAAAGCAATCACGAAAGAAATGTGTAACATCGAGACAGAGTACTTCAATCTGATCAATATGAAAGAAGAGATGACAGAAAATGTCATTAACGAGGATGAGCTCAGGAGCTGTGCCTCAAGCTTCTCTGATGAGCACTATGACACCCTAAAAAGCAGAACTGTCGAGGGACGTGAATCTGTAATGTCACACTGGCTTCGTCTTCCTATGCAACCAGCTGACCCTTACAGTGAAGGTAAAATTCAGGAGAGTGGTTCTTTCAGTTCACTTACATACGTTGTTGACATCACAAGCCTTAATCGACATGATTCAGGGAAAGCTAAGCTTGTTACACTCAAAAATATGACACAAAATTCTACTGTTAATTCACGTTACTGTTGCTTGCATTTGGTTAGTCCATCTTGTTTGACTCTGACAATAGCAAGTTAACAAAAACTGAAGTCAAATTTAGTAACTGTATGAAGTTGTTGTTTTTTCGTCTTTCAAGCTCTCTTCACAGTTCTATTTAAGAGTGTGGTTGACATAAGGACGCGTACCAATCTAACATGTTATTCAATGCATTTTTGTCAGCCTTTGCCACGCCACTTGTAATGTTTCCTTTCAACGTCGGAAGCTTCAATCAGGAGTATTTTTCCCAAGTTCCATTGGCCATTATGTCTCCAGATTTTCAGTGGGCTCCAGGGGCTGATGGTTCATATGGAGGTTCTATTGAACTAAGAGGGAATTTCAACTCCTTCATCGAAATTCCAAACTTTGAAAGTGGCTACGCGGACGCTCGAAGATCGATCACGATACTGGCGTTTATTTATCCTACTGGAGGTTGTGGGCCAATAATCTGCTATGATAGAAATGGTAATGGCGTTCAAATTCGGTTCGAACGAGATCGATTTAACCCTGAGATGGGGACGCTATCTGCTTTGTTCATGAGTCGGAGAAATTTAGCAGCAGGTTTCCCTATCAGAAAAACCGTTTTACAGATCAATGCTTGGAATTACATCGGTGTTTCTTACAATCATAGTTCTGGAATGGCGCGCTTGTGGCACAACGGAAACGAGGTACAAGCCATATTTATCGGCGCAAATTTTGACTTAGCCACGCAGTTCCCTATTCGAATAGGTGCTTTGGCCACTTGGCAAGATACTTTCTTCACAGGAAGAATATCCCATCTGCATATCTATTCCGAGGCACTGGGGATTGAAAACATTCGAGCGGTTGGATGTATTTCTCAGGAAGGTGAGACGGTATTTTTTGGTAAGGTTGAGTATAATATTTTTGGTGAGGTTGAGTATGATAACGAGGATTGGGAGTCGAGTCCGAAGTTTCTGTTATCAGCCACTGCCGAAGGCTTTGATATTCCTCGCTATGATGTGAAAAGCGAATCCACTACGGTTGAACAAAAGGACAATGATCGGCATTTTGCAGTAATCAAACGATGATCTTTCTGCGCTGTGGGCTCGTAAATTAATCTCTATATCACGTCGGTAATATGGCACTTGTAAAAAAAAAAGACAAAAAAAAAAAAACAAGTAGTTGCTTTGAACACGCCCAAACTGAGAAAGACAGGCGAAGAGGCCGTTAAAGACGTTAAAATACGTGTACTAAGTAGTCCCTCAAGAGTACAACAAAACTACAACAAAAAAAGAAAGCGAAAAAAAAAGAAAGGAAAAAAAATAATACAGATAAAAATGTAACTGTCCGCAACAGCACTTCTCTCTCCTTTCTCATTCCTGACCACTATTCATCTTGTGAATGCGATGTGCAAGATACAGCTGTTGGAGGGGAAAATCGCTCGCTGACTCGATCTTCATGTATTTTTTTTTTCTTTTTGCTCTCTGCTGACCAGTACGCAAGGCTAGCGGGTGTATTCAGTGTCGGGCCGAAGTGACGCAACGCTCCTCGTCCCTACGCGGAAAAAGGAGAATCAAAGCAAAAATTTCGGGGAAAACGCCAATATGTGTTTTGTTTGTTCATCCATCACTCTCAGTAAAATTGAGATTTATATTCTTGGGGAAAAAGCTCTTTCCATTGTACTCTACGCGTACGCATAACTAGCTTGGTTACTCACCCAAGTTAGCGTCATGGACAGCGAGTGCATATATTCATATCACTGTAAATATTTTGAAAGACAGTGATAGCCAAGGAATTTATAATGAATTATCCACTAAAGTTTCTAGTTGTAATAGGGTAAATGTGTTTGCCATTTACTTGTTTGTTGCATAGTTATTAGGGTATTTTACCAAATTTAAAGTAAAAAGTAGAAGCATCATTTCTTATTTTTTGCTTCAATGTGCATAATTTACAAAAACTACCATAATTACTGGCATAGCTTTAGAAATATGCGAGCTCTGTTAGTAGCATATTCTACTTTTACGTGCACAATCTATCAAAGCCTAACCTAAAGCCTTTTTAATATGTCATTTGCCTAGGAGACTACATGACTGCTGAGGAGTCGCTAGGCGTGGCTACTAAACTAGAGTTGGACAAAAACAACGCAGGATCTGAAAATGTGAGGGAAGGTGGTGATTTTCAGGAACAATTTAGAGAAGATACAAAGGAGGACAAAGAAAGTGTTGCTGACATCAGATTTCAGGCCGGCGTCTTACAGGATCAGAGGATTCTGGACGGCGATGATGAGGTCATCAGGATTAACGGCGGGCGTGCGAACGTCTCATCGGATAATGCTGGTTTTGTGCAGGCAGCCAAAGGTGACGAAAGAGGCCTGCAAGATAGCGGTTGGAAATTCCAAAATTCCTCCCGCGTAAGGCGTAGGGTTAAGAAAATTGTTCAAAGAGAACTTAAAAAGCAGGACTTGATGAGCAAAGAAGAAGCTTCGAAGGTGAGATGTGAAAATATATAATCTAAGCTTCGTTGAGAAAAAAAAAACAATTTGCCTCCATCTTTCTCAAAGGAAATTAAACAAAGTGAAACTTTTTCTTTAGCCCCCTCTGGACAACTCCATTTTGCTTGGAAGGTTGGACGAATCCCCAATGTTCGTTTTCGGAAGTGGAGTCGCATTCTCGTAGAAGGGATCATTGTAACTTTCAAAGTTGGCAGTGTGCCAAACGTTTTTGTCTACGATTGCAGAAATCTGTGTGTTCAAAAGCCTTTAAGAGCAGCTCTTACAAAATTGGGTCATATTCGACCGAGCGCGCAAAACTTTCTAAACAATTTATCTTTCGCGCGAATTTCTCCGTTTTTTCGTGGTGACCTGAGAAGGAAATTATCCAACCAAGGGAAAATAATAGACTTGAGGTGGCTCGAAATGCCTTTTAGAGAAACTTCGTGCAGAATTTCTGGTTTGGGATATCAACTGAACTTAGGATCGCCGTACCACTGTGAAATTTACTCCAGAAACTTCACACATTTTTACTGTGGGAGCTGTCGCCATAGATATAACATCGATGACAGCCTCTTGGAAACCCAAGATTAAAGCCAAAATAACGGCTCGAATTGGAGCTCCATCTTCGAGCCAATACGGTTTTTCTTCCCGTTTTTCTCACGATAAATTTGTTCCAAGGAAATTCAGGGACAAAAACTAATGTGTCTTGACCTTTACAGATCTATTTTGAGACCACACCTGGCGATCGGACTAATTGAAATGTCATTTGCAAGTGGTTTTAAACCTTGTTTCTGGCTCTCAACTGATATTTGGGTTTATATTCCAGTCTTCTTAGCTGGATATTTTAGAAGGAAATCATTTTTGCAGCGACAGTTGTAAAATTAGCATGTCACCTTAACAGCGCTCCTTGGCACCTTAGCAACGCTTCCGTTTTGTCATCATGGAGTGCTTTCGATTGGGAAAATCCGTATTTAGATCTTGCAATCCAGATCTTCGGATTTCCAATCGAACACAGGAAATCGAAAACGGATTTCGCGGCGAATTTTGTGCATCTAAATCCATGTCGGGGAAGGAATTCAATTACCAAAACCCGTCGCAAAATTTTGTGCTCGATTGGAAATCCGACGAACCGGGCCGAGTTGTTCGAAGCAGGGTTAGCGATAAACCAGGATAAATACCATTACAACCTATGGCTTTTAATTGGACTTCATCCGGGGTTAGCGCTAACCCTGCTTCGAACAAGTCGGCCCGGGATTGTAAGATCTAAATCCGGATTTCCTAATGGAAAGCATCTCCATGAGCTTAAAGCAGCAATTATTAAATAAATAATAAAACAATTAATTAATTGCTTAATCGTTTAATCGATTGTTTAATTAATTAATTAATTAATTGCGTAATTGATTAATTAATTGTTTAATTGATAACCAATCAATTAACCAATCAATGTTGTTGTATTCACTTTTATCCTAGGTTGAGGATGTGTGGAAATTAACTGAGAAAGATCGCTGGCGCCTGTATAGTAGATGGGTGCACGATGCCTGTGAGACCTGTGATAGAAAGCTGACCAATTTGCCGCGATTTTATAATGCAATGGCCTACGCTTTAAAATCTTTAAAAGAAGAAGAAGAACTCTATATCCTCAAATGCGCTGATGTCATTGGAATGACAACCACAGGTAATGTTGTGCTGGTGTACTGATGTGGAGTTTTTTCCCACCGTTATGACAGAACTTTAACACTGGATTTTTAAATTTAATGACAACCCTGCCATTCAGATTGCATTCTGTAACATATACACTGGCATTAAAAGGAAAACACTCCTGGCACATATGGCGGAACGACGGAACAATTTTATTTGCAAAGCATCTTGGGCAATTGATGCAATTATAACACAACTTATGAATGCACTAGTTTACTAAAACGGTAGAAATGGTGCCAAGGAGTGAGAATAGAGCGTGTGGTTATTTAACGACGGTAATGTGCGTGAAATTGAAAGGAGATCTAATAGAGGTCAGGAGTGTTAAGTTTCCTGCAAACGGGAGAAATTGAAGTTTGTGTTGTCTTGTACCAGCTGTTTCACACATTTGTGAACATATTTGAGTTCTGTTATTGTTGAAGTAGTATAGAATACAAACAAAATCAGAAGGGCATGCTTTTGATTTCTGACTAATCATATTACGGCAATATTGGATGGAAGTATTCAACAGACTGCACAGGACCCGTCAAGACAAACTGCTTAATGGAACTATAAAACAAACGTAAGGTTGACAGGTATTGTAATCGTTATAGTACAAACATTTTGCTGTTCAAGAGTAAACTATAACTCCTACACCTGTTTAACACTAATTCTAATTTCAAATTAACTACTATTTAACATTTGCTGTTGTGGTGTAGACTTTCAAATACTGTTACTGATTACAGTATAAAATAGAGGCCTGGTTGACATCAACTATAGTAAAATATTCTAAAATCAACATCTTGCCGCTATGGTGTGTATGTTCTAAAATCAACATTTTCCCGTTGTGGTATACACACTATGGAATAGATGCCCGGTCAGACACCAACTATAAGCAATAAGCGGTCTACGATAGGCATTCTAAAATCAACATACACTATGGGATAGATGCCTGGTT
>BLFK01000489.1:1235327-1237884 GCA_014634185.1 Astreopora myriophthalma
TTCCGGGGAAACTTTCTAACAACTTTCAGCGACGGAAACCCGAGTTTGTCTGCAAGTTGCACACGTCATCAGATGGACGCACGGCCGTGCGTATGTTGAGAAATGTATCATGGTGACGCCAATAGGAATTAGATAGGGAAGCACGCGCGCTATGTTATAACTGATATTGCCATACTAGGGGATGCCAGAGTGACCGAGAAAGATAGAGAAAAGATAGAGAAATACCAAGACCTTAGGCATGAATTAGCAAGATTGTGGAATACCAAGACGGTTGTTGTCCCTTTGGTATTCGGTGCATTGGTGATTGTATCTGGAAATTTAGCCAGTCATCTGAAGAAGGTTGGAGTGACAACCAAGATAGCACTCCTACAGAAAGCAGCGTTGCTTGGAACCGCAAGATTACTGAGAAAAGTACTAGAGGCCTGAGGTTACAGGTTGTAGCTTGCCCTCGAATACATAAAATTGTGCCAGCATGAAAACCAAGCTGAGAAACATGAACAACAACAACAACAATAATAATAATAATAATAATAATAATAGTAATAATAATAGTGGCGTAGTGGTGGTAGTAGCGGTAGTGGTAGTGGTAGTGGAAGTAGTAGTAGTAGTAATAATACAACTAAAGTGCCAATGAATTTAGCGCTGGAGCACTAATTGTGGACACTACAAATTAAATCCAACCAATCAACTAAGTTAAACCCTAAGATGGTTTTTGTAGAGGGAGTAAAAGTGGAGTACTCAGATTAAAACCTCGAGCAGCAGAGAAGAGAACCAACAAACTCAACTCACATATCACCCACAAGCAGGGGCTGTGCGTCGCCAATGTGAATTGACGTCGCACATCGTCAATGGGAATCACAGCTTAGAAAATTCTATTCAGCTCTGTGAATGTCTTTAGACTTTTAAACTTTAGAGCTCAGTCGCTTGCTACGTTTCTCTCGCATTAACGTCACTTTTACAGTCCCTGTTTATCGATTCTTTATTTTGCAATCTGGTGTTATAGCATATCTTAATCCGTAGTCATTACCTTGCGTTTTAACTTGGTTCTCAGTTGTTAATTTGTAATTTATTTGTCACTGAAAATCTCTCGCCGTGAAATGTCAATAACATTTGTAGTGTACTGTATGCATTGTATTGTATTATATTGTTTTCTTTTAAAATAGAGTTTCCTTGATATTATCCTAAACAACTTTGTAGTTGCTATTTGTTGCAACTGTGCGACTTTGGCCTTTTGTGGTTTCCTCGCTTCTTTAATTTGTTTGTTTGTTTGTTTTGTTTTGTTTTGTTTTTGTTGTTTTTTTTTCAGTTACTTTTTTTGTTTAAAGGATGGACAGTGTGAGTCGTGTTGTTGCTGTTGTTGTTGCTGCTGCGGTTGTTTTAATTTTGTTCACGCGCATGATCGTGTGCCTTCTTTTTTGTAGGAGGACGGGTGCAAACGATCTTTTGTCCTTTTTATAGGGGGAGGGGTGCAAACGATCATTTGTCCCGCTGTATTTTTAACAATGAATTGAACTCGGCTCTGATTCTGTGCCGTGTGATTTTCTTTTTCTTTTTTTCTTTTTCTTTTTGCTTTTCGTAGGATTTCGTTCTTGAAGGGAAGAGCAGATCTAACGCCCACGAAGCTAAATTCATAACGGCTCTATGCCGTTACTTAATCCAGCAAGGCTATAAACCGGGACAAATAACAATTCTGGCAGCCTACACTGGACAGCTCTCTAAGTTCGAACACGAAATGTCGTCTTCAAGAAACAGGAAGATGTTGAAAGAGGTTCGCGTAACAGTGGTGGACAACTTTCAAGGAGAAGAGAATGATATCATCCTTCTATCCCTCGTGCGCAGTGACAGAATCGGTTTCCTGAAAATCGCTAACAGAGTCTGCGTCGCTTTATCCCGAGCTCGGAAAGGTTTGTTCATCATCGGAAATGCCACGCTACTGGCTCGTGACAGCGACTTATGGAGTAAAATCTTTAGAGATATGCGAGCGCAAGGAACAATGGGACGAGAGTTGAAGCTGACCTGCCAGAATCATCTGGAAAACGTGATTCAAGCATCGAGTGCAAAGGATTTTGATAGCGCCCCAGAGGGAGGATGTGGAAAACCGTGTGGAATGAAGCTGACATGCGGGCATACTTGTAGTCATATGTGTCACCCGATGGATCTTAAGCACGAAGAGAAATTCTTGTGCAGGCAGCCATGCTCCAAAATTATCTGTGATCTTGGCCATAAATGCCGTAAGTGGTGTGGTGAAATTTGTAGTCCTTGTATGGAGAGAGTAACAAAGGTCATTCCCGATTGCAAGCATGAGCAAAAAGTGCCATGTTCTGTGGATGCTGCTAGCTTCAAGTGCAGGAAGATTGTGCCAAAAGAAGCATCGCCTTGTGGTCACGTTAATCAAGTACAGTGTTACCGGGAGCCGACTGAAATCGAATGCAAAATGCCTTGTGGTGAATTACAATGTGGTCATCATTGTGACGGTAAGTAGCTGGATCGTCACTGCTCATAAATGTGCAGATTTCGACGGATAGCATAGCGTAGCAATTTCTTGGACAATTCAGTC
>BLFK01000489.1:1237894-1247894 GCA_014634185.1 Astreopora myriophthalma
GGGGCAAAGGCGCAATGAGTTTATCCCTATGTGAAGCGCCAACCCAAAGGCCAGACCACTACTTCCCCTAATCTTTGCGATCAGTGTGTGGGTTCTTTAATTAACGTCCCAAAAAGTTATCAGGAACAAGGCTGGTGAGCCGGGACCTATGGTTTATCGTCCTTATCGGAGAAGACTAGAAGGTCTAACCATTTGCAGATGTCATTATAAAGGCAGCACTTTCTTCCTCAGTTACTTAAAGGCCCTGAGTGGTGGTCCGACCAGGAGTTCGGTGCTCTACCAACTGAGCTGACGCAAATGAGACGGTCAATCCTGCACATAAGTGCTTCTTTTAGGTTAACATAATAGGTCTACTGTTCTCTTGCCACAGTGACTGCTACAAGATCGCTCGTTTCCTAAGTAATAATATAAATGCAAAAATTTCACCATGCTGATTGGCTGAGAGCATGTCAATTAATCCCAAACAGTGCAGAAAGTTGAAATTAAATTTTTGCATTTATATTATTAACAATTAATTAATTTTTTGCATGTATATTATTAACAAATTTTACAAGAGTTTGTATAGTTTGTATTGTAATTTTTTGTAGTCTTTGAAAACTTTACTTGTGCTTATTTATTCCAAATTGCACTCGAAATCATTTGATTACCTATACAAACTCTTGTAAAATTGGAAAAAAAAAAGAAAAAAAAAACTCACTTATGCTTACTTCGTGTTGGTGTCCAGTTAGGTTCACTCAACATTTTATACGTGACACGGATATTATCTCTTTACAAGGATAGTATATCTTTGTCGCTGGTCGCTGGTGATAAGTGAGATAAGTGATAAATATAATTAATTATATACACGCATGTTTTACTGTCAGTTTGTTTTCAATAAATAAATAAATGCAGTTAGGAAATAGATATTTATGAAATATTAAATTAAATTAAATTAATTTAATTTAATTTAATTTGATTAGTATTAATAATTAATTTAATTTAATATTTTAATTATTCAATAAATGCACTTATGAAAACGTGAACTGAAATACTAGTCACAGTGGATCAGTCTTTTACGGATTTTTTCGCGCCATCCAAATATTCTTTTCATGAACTGGTTAACTTTGATGCAGAGGATATTTATAGAAAAGTGAGATCTTTATCTGTTTTTGTTGTCGTTGTTGTTTATTTTTGTTTGTTTGGCTGTTTTTTTTTGTCCCCTGTTATAAACAGGTCACTGCCATAAATGTCTACAAGGCCGCCTTCATTTACCATGCACATCGAAATGCGAGCGCACTCTTGTTTGTGGCCACACTTGCCAAGATGACTGTACTAGAGTCTGTCCACCTTGTTCTGAGAAATGTCAGAATTACTGCGACCACCGTATGTGCAATCGGAAGTGTGGCAATACCTGTGAACCTTGTACAAACGAGTGCAGCTGGCAGTGCCCGCATTACAAATGCACTAAGCCTTGCAATGAACCATGCAACAGACCAAGATGTGAGGAACCATGCCGAAAGAAATTACCATGCAACCATTTTTGCGTCGGCGTTTGTGGCGAGGAATGCCCGACACTCTGCCGAGTTTGCAACGAAGACGCGGACGAGTTCAAGGGATGTGATCCTCAAGCCATCTTTGTGGAACTGGCTGACTGCGGTCACTTGTTCGAAGTCAAGGCACTGGATGGTTTAATGGATCAGTGCGAGGTCGAAGAAGGAGAAAGGAAGGAAGTTGAGATCAAATACAAAAGATGCCCAAAGTGCAGTAAACCAATTCTGTGTAGTCGTAGGTATGGGAAGATCGTGAAGAAGATTCTTTCTGATTTTGAAGCTGTTAAGCGCCAAGTGGCCATCTCAAATGTTGCTGACAGTGGCCAAATCAAGAATATTCTAATGACAGCTAAAGAAATCAAAGGGTTTGGAAATGATGTGAAGGAGATAGTTAAGGAAATCACCCAGGGTTCCCTAACGTCTCAAGAAGAGATTATCAAGCGACAAAATCAAGTTCTCCTTTTAAAGTTTCTAGATTCTACATACAGTCTTACTCTTGCAAGAGGTTCCAGGGACAAAACACTCCTGAACAAAATCCATTTTCTGGAGTTACGAGTGATGAATACAGTTGATTGCTTCACTGATCAAGAAATCAAAGAATTAATTGAAGAGCTGTCAAGAACAAAGCTATTGGTCTGCTTTGAACATTTAATGACAAGCCTGGAACACAAAGCCGTCACTCTTAGTCCTGAGGACAACACGTGCGTCTGCTCCATACAGCGTGCTCTGGAGTCAGGAGAATCGATTGGTAAGTATGAGGATTTTAGTTGATACTCGAATAGACATCAAGCGGCTGCGAAACCGGTGATACACGAGGAAAGCATCTTTATTAAGTATACTGTTCTTGAATAGAGACCTGAATAAATTGAGGGTGCAATTCAGAGTTGATGATTTGATTTGATTCATGAACAAGAGGATACAGGCAGCCTTGCAGCTGCAGCCAGTGCTTGAGTTTTGAATTTGAAGGAGTCGCGCCAATACTATTTACACTTGTTTGTTGGAGGCAGCGTGGTCGAGTGGTCACGGTGCTGGACCAGGGCATCCCAGGATCAAGTCCCCGCTCTGATCGGACTTTAGGAAGACCTTAGATAACGAAGACCAGAACCAGATTCAGTGACCAGCGGTTTTCGAGGAAACATGGTGTAAAATACTCCTTGCACACCTTTTAATCGTCCTTAATAATTTAACGATTCAGTGAAATAAAAAATACATATAGACCTACATAAGAACACAAGAGAAGTACAGGAACTACAAAAACGAAGAGAAGTCTAAACTGGAGATGGAAAGTTACAACACTTACAAGATCTGTGCGGCACTCCGGTTTTACGACGACTGATAACGATATACGCAAACGACACTTTTATATCAAAATTACACAAAACGAGTGAAGAAACAATACATGAAATACTACAAGTTGCATAATGCGTAAAAACAAACGAAACTAATTAGAAACAAAAACGAACGAAAAACTAAGGAAAGAACAGGAAGACTAATTACGAACAATACGAAAAAATGCTAGTAAAAACAAAGGACTTGCGAATCGTGGCTACACATGGGTTTGTTGGGGGTGCTCATTCTCGCGGGCTCAGAATATCTGGTTCTGGTCGTTATTATCTGGAGGATTTTCGCTCTGGCCGCTTGCTGGAATTGTTCGAGTTCATCTCCTCAGCTGCGCTTGCCTTTTGTAAGTAGCCAACTGGTCAGCCTCCCGCCAGGTGGGATTCTTAACTTTCCGTTAGTTTACTTTTATCATTTGTTTCATTGGCCGTGAAAAGCCCCCCAAGGGCACTGGTCAATTAACTATCTTTTATTCTTATTAACTTTTTCACCCTTTGAAATTTTCATGTTAGCGGGGTCGCCCTATGACCCAATTTCCTCTTTGCTAATAAATATTCATGCATGTTATGATATTCCAAAAAATTGATTTAAGAATCAAAATTAGAAAAAGCTTATAAAATAACGAGATGAACGATGAAAATAAAAGTTCACGTAAAATGTGTGCAGGAAATTCACGACCCGAAGACTAAGGTAAATTTTGCGTAAATAGATAGATAAGTAAGTAAATAAATCAATAAAATCGAAATAGATCGAAAGATTCATGAAGGCACATTATCGATTTGGTGCCTTCAGTGCTTTGTGACCTTTTTGTGTGAGCTGTATCAGGTATGTTATCAGGCACTGAAAATTTATGCATGCATGTATAAGCTGGCCGACAGGTCGTGTGGATTGAGAGTCCATATTGTTGGATGAGCTTTCCCGTAATGAATCCAGAACTTTACACAGGGACCGCGCAGAGGGAGGGGGAGGGCACTAACTTTCGTGCAAAAAGTAAAATGAAACAAAAAATAATTTTCAGGCCTGCCCCAACCCTCCCCCACCCCCGTGTTATTTGGCTCACGTGTCCGTCTTAAACCCCCCCCCCCCACACCCACACACACACACACACACACACACACACACACACACACACAGACACACACTCACACACACCCCACTCAAAAACTTGCTGCGCGGGCCCTGTTACAAGGTGCACCTTGAAGTTATCAATTTGATTTACCAGATCGCGACTGTGTTCAGTGCCAGCTGTAATAAATATGTTAGTTGTTTATTGTCTTCTAGCTCATAAGAGAAAACAAGATTCTATGACCGATATCTACAGGATTAAGAAGAAGTATGGATTACTGGACGCAGCAGACATGATTGACTCTGATTCAGATTTAACTAGGATGATTGCTAGGCCCAGGAACATTGCGAAAGGACCTTGGTACAAATGCAACAAAGGTAATCTTATTGAAATAGACCTTTTCGCTGTAAAAATCCACCGTATCTGTTGTAGGGCAAACACGGCTAAAATTACAGTGAATGTAAGGGATTTTGGCCCACTTTGAATCCCTGTAACTTCGGAAGAAGTATGTTCACAGCGAAAATGTCTCTTAAAAGGCATTTGTACTGACATTATTTTCATGAAGTGTCAAAAAGAGATTCAGGCTACAAAGACCGTGAACGTATTTTTAAGATTTCACGCGAATCCTTGTAATCAAAATTATGCAAATTCCCACGAAATTAGAAGCGAAATTAGATGATTTATAATTCCTGTTTACGGAATTCATACCTTTTCTGTTAGGCTAACACGACCACAAAAGTCGTCAATACCAATTGGCTGAGTGTTTGGATAAATTTGGCACAATTACGAGGACGTAAGGTAAAGCTAGAGGCGTATTCTGCAAGTGAACTCGATGAAGTTTTGAAATGCACGCGTTCGTAATTTTCTCAGTCATATAATAAACGAGTAATCGTATGGACGCTCGAGCAATTAAGGATTTACACTACTTGAGATATTTGAAAATTTCTACAAATTGCACTCGCCTAAAGGTTCGTGCTATTTTGAGAGAATTTTCAAATATCAGTTGTGGTGTAAATCCTTAATTGCACTCGCATGCATATGAATACCTATACTTATTGTGACGCCGAAATTTTCCTTCCAAACGGCAGTGAATCCAAGCAAAGTCGTTAGTCTCAAAAGCAGAAACTGCAGAACCCAGAAAAGTGTTGAAACACTTCATAGCGGACTTTCTAATGCTGCGAAATTTACTGATGACGTTACCTATGCCAACAAAATGAATCATGGGATGCCATTCGATCGCGGTCTGAACTAGGCCTGTAGCGTCCACACATGCTACTTGAACTTAAATTTTAATTGTCAGCACACAACTCGTATTCATCCCAATTCACACAGAAGGCAAGGCGAAGTAAAGGAGAGATTCGAAGTTATTATGCTTTCTCGACTAAAAAAAGCAAACTCCTAGCGAACACATTACAATCCCGCCTAATCGTGGGAAAACGCGCCCGCAAACCCGTAGGTCTGCGGACAACCAATTTTGTCCCTTACAAGGCCTGAACCGAAACCCAAGTAATTAAAGAAATAATCACGCTTTGAAAAAAATACACCGTCAACCAACCACAAATGGAAGTAATTTATGACTTCGTTTTACTGACCTATCAAAGCAAAGTAAATCAAAGTATGCAATGGTAAACTCAGTCAGCGCCAAGCGCGGGAAAACGAGATCTACAGTGGCTAAAGGAGCGGTAATAGGGGCAACACTTTTGTTCAACTTGTCACGCAACAAAACTTCATGTTTCAAGTTGAAACAGTGTGTTGCGCAAAGTTGACATGGTTTTCTTACTTCTCGCAACAATTTCTTTTTTTGTCGCGCTGGTACGTAGTAATACGGGCAACAAACCATCACAACTTGCAACGCAACATTGTTGCGCGACAAGTTGAACGAAAAGATTGCCCGCATAGGCACGCATGTTCATCCAGTGGCTTAGCATGACAGTGATTGGCAGCTCATTGTTTATGCCATGCATTTTTCGCACTATTTTCCCGCTAAAAGTGGGTAGATCAAAGACCAAAAATGGCCTGGTGGCCCGGACCATAACATATGGACGCCCCTACTTATGGGTTCCTGGATTTTTTTGCCGTGTTTACGTAGCTTCATCTAAACACTCGGGGAGTTGGGAGAATTCTCGACAGTTATGCAAACTCTCGACTGCGTCTCGGGTTTGCATAACTGTCGAGAACTCTCCCAACCCCCCTCGTGTTTAGATGAGGCTATGTAAACACAGAAAAAGTCCTCTATTGCTTAAATCTTGTTCTAATCCTGCATATACAGCTCATGTTTACTCCGCTTCTGAGCGCATTAAAGACGGAGTTTCTGTCAGCTGCCCACATTGCCTTGGAGAGACAAGGACGACTTCACAGACACAAACAGAGGTGAAAACCATACAAGTGTTTCGACCTTAATACAAAATAATACTGTACTCTAGCTAATTAACGGGTACCGATTTCCGAGTTGAAACACAGCTTGACAGCAAGACGAGCTGGTGCTATATTTGACGTGTCCTCCGGCAAATATGCGCTGCGTCGTAGTATTTAGTCAAATGATGTTAGTGAAATGATATTATGGAATTTTCACTTCTACACGAATGAAACTTGACCGCTGGATTGCAGTTTCAACCCCTTTGCTTTGAAAGAAGCTACACGCGATCCAGAATTCGCGATTAATACATTTATGCCTCAAGAACAAATTTTTCGAGGCAGAGTTAGCGCTTTCAGTGCAACCAAAACCAATAGGTTGCCATAGTATTTAACCCAGTTTAGCACCAGCCCTGATTCGCCCAGGGTCTGCTGAGTCCTTTTTGGCTAAAACTGGTCATTGCGCATAACGTCAACTCTTGGTGACAAGATCGTTAGATTTGTCATTACGGAACAAAACTTGTTTCGTTTTGTTTAATTTTTTTTTTTTTTTAATATTCTTATGCCAAAACTTTGTGACGAGCAAGGTAGCTCAGCTTTTTAGTCTCAAGAAAAAAAAAGATCCCTAATTAACCACACCACACGGTTTGTTGTTGTTGTTTTTTTTTTGCTCATCTTAATTGGCCTTGTCAAATCATTAATGACTCATATGGCTCTCCATACCATTGTAAATACCTATATATATCTCCCGTTCAGATTGTGTCTATCACCTATTCGTGTTCTCACGGTTAGACTGCAACGAGCAATCCATGCATGCATGCGCAGTAGAGGTTCAGGGAAAAATATACCCCATTCGATATTTTAATGTTCAGACTTTCAGACTGGGCAGGAGTTTTTCAGCGCTGTCGTCTCTACTATTTAACAACTGAAGAGCTCAGAACAAAAATGTGCTATTAAGTGACTTTTTGTTTTAGTTTATTTGGTCAATTTTGCAAAATTGCGGCCAAATGACGAAGAAAAAGAAAATCGATCTTTGAGCAACGGGGCTTGAAAGGGTCGGAGGGGGGAACAAGACAGAAAATATGAAATACAGGCGGTGGGGCAGTTGATTTGGTGGAGATTGGCCGTGATTTTTCGAAATGACCTAAAAACTGTTCGAGTTTTCTATGGGTTTGTTTGTTTGTTTTTTGCTATCACTCAATAGACAGCGAGTTGCGAGCCAATCAGAGTACTGGATTCGTGATAGTATGTGAGTGGATTTTTAATAATACTGATAAACTGTTTTCCTATTACCCAGAGTGCGTCTCCTCAAGTGACTCCAACTGAATTGAAGACCATGGCGTCAAAGCCGGCCACGTTCCAAAGAACAAGGCCCTGGCAACAGAGAGCCCCAAAGAAGAATTCTAAATTCCGTAAATAGAATTCGCCTGCGCGAAGAGGCTACTTGTTATCAAAGATATCTTGAGTTCACCCTGTCATTAGGTAGTCTAGTTTGTATAGTTGAAGGAGCTCGCCTCCTCCCTTTCTCACCCCTCTCTGCATGCTTTGTCAAAGTAAACCAGGGTTTCAACGCGCCTTGAAAGTCCTTGAAAAATTCAAGGCCTTGAGAAATTGCATTTTGTGCGGGAAAGTGACTGAAATTGTTGCTCACGGCATACAACCAATATTTTCGAGTGGCTAATACGACAAAAATGTTTTTCAGAAAAAGAAGAAACGACACAAAATGGGGCTGAAAAGACCGGTAAAAACCTCTTCCATTGCATGCTTTGATTTTGCACTGCCTTGAGTCCTTGAAAAATTCAAATTGTATCCTTGAAAGTCCTTGAAAAGTCCATGAATTCTTGACCCCGAAAAGAGCACCGGAACCGCGATTAAACGTAAAAATTGTCACAAGTTTAATTTTAACCTACGTTCCTCATTAAAACTGAAAAGTTTGAACCAACTAATATTGATAAAATTAAATATATAGCTTTTCAGTTATTTCATGAAAATATTCTACCAGCAGCATAATATACGTAAATTGCGGAAATGAGCGACATTTTAATCACGATTGATTGACCATCGGAAATAAATTTCCGATAAACTTTTGTTTGAGCCTTGGACTTTGTTCAGTGATGAAGCTCGCATGATCCATCTCACTTGAACCCGGGTATCCCCATTCTTCTATTGCCCAATCAAATAGTAGCTGGTTTTTTTTTTCTTTTTTTGGCATTGGGTGTTCAACTTTCTTGTCTTTTGTTCTCAACACGAGCATCTAAGGAAAAACGTTTTTCAAGGCAGCTACGTTTTCCTTTGCTCCTTCCCATCCCACCCTATTGCTTTTCAGAGTGGATTCGTAAGTTCCATGTACTCTTATTTCCTATCAGTGGACAGGGGACTGCTCAAACCGTTTGGTTGACTTTTCTTGAACTAATTGCATGTATGAACTTTAGGCGCAGTTCCAATTTGTACGATCAGTACCATGATTTCAACCATTTAATAGTAACAGTATTGTTAATTAATCATTATAAACACAAGGGTAATCATTCAACTCCCAACTACAGGCGACTTGATAGCTCTATGGTGTTTAGATGAACATTAATTTTGTAAGTCAAGTGTGTCCGTGCATGTTTGTCCAATTATTATTTGGTGATTGACTCAGCAACTATCAATTTGTTTCTATTCAAACTCTTTCAATAAATTTGGGAATGGGGATGAAGTGCTCCTCTTGTCACACTTTTGCCCCCATAGACTTGACATTTAGAGGCCCAAATCCCTCCATTCTGTACCCCGTGGATCCAGCTTCGTCGAGGCCAAACTCCCTCCATTCGAAGGGGAGGCCCAAATCCCTCCTTTCTACTTAGGACCCTGAGAGGAAGCCCAACCCCCTCATCTCCATCTGGCGTGTGCTTCTCTCTGGGCTGCAGGTTTTCATTTGGTAGCTACTTTGACCCTCCAGGAGTACATGGGGCTTACATTTGGGGAGCACTTCGTTACGCACTTGCCCATTTTCAGCCACACTTAGTTGTTGTTGTTGTTGTTGTTGTTGTTTGCTGTTATCATAGCTATGCAATAACTGACCCTTCAAGCCCTGATACTG
Source organism: Astreopora myriophthalma (assembly GCA_014634185.1). Classification (NCBI taxonomy): domain Eukaryota; kingdom Metazoa; phylum Cnidaria; class Anthozoa; order Scleractinia; family Acroporidae; genus Astreopora; species Astreopora myriophthalma. The sequence continues at coordinate 1,247,259 of BLFK01000489.1, forward strand.
ATTTGCATGTTACTTCTCTTAACCCAGAGAACTATTAACTTCCATTGGCATCAGTAAAGGAAATGTCCTCCAATCATAACCTCTTCAAACCTTGTCATAAAAATTATGGGGTGACTGGTGTGGAGAAATCGTTTGCAGGTTCTAGGGCTTAAGGGGTTGATTTCCCTGACTCAAAAACATGAGGAAGTTGATTAATACTTTTCCTTGTTCTTTTCTCAATGATACTTCAATACTGATCGCGTTTTCAGCCGCTTGGACAGACGTTTCCAATGAGATGAAATTTTTCCTTCAAAATTGGCAAAAATCGCCTCTCGAGCCGCCATTTTTTATATGGCCTGGCCACCTACTTGTGACGTAACAGAGTCCAGCTTACAACATGGCTCAGTGCACTCGAAACGTAGCAATCTGAACCAGAACGCGAACTAAATCAATACAGAGAGGCCGATGAGTGTTCGGATTCGTGAAGGCGAAGAAAGGGAAAGGCTTTGCGATCTGTTTGAGTAATTAGGCACAAATACTGAGTTTTTCAGCTAGTCTCAACCACACGTGACCGCACGTTTTGTTTCCCGCCATTTGAGTTGAACTCTGTGACATCATGCCAATATACAGGCCAGGTCACAAAATTGTTTTCAAAAT
>BLFK01000489.1:1252894-1256856 GCA_014634185.1 Astreopora myriophthalma
AGTGCCATCTATATTCTCATCGGGTTTTCGGAAAAAAACGTCACCGGGTCGGCAAATTTTGTGTCAGGTCACTGTTTTGCCTTTTTCAAACATACACAAGTTATATATGCTGGGTATGTAAAAGTCGCACTGGGAAAGCCACAAACTGGCCGGGTAAAATTAAAAATTTCACCAGGTACCGGAAGGCTAACTTTTCACTGGGTAAAGGGAAAAAATCCACTTGGTCGGGTTTCACTGGGTCTGTTACAGAGGGGTGTATCATAGGCTTTTCTGTAATCTATCCATGTCATACACAAGTTCTTTTTCCTCGTTTTGCAGTCTTTATGATCGTCTTATTGATTAGGAGCTGATCTTTGCATCCATGTGAATTCCTAACACAACCTCTCTGTTCTTCCGACAGTATGTCATTCTTTGTGATATGGGTGTAGCTTCTTAAAGTTTTTGTTACAACAAGTTCTGTAGAGGACTTTGTAGGATGTTGATAAGCAGGCAATTGGTCTAAACTTCTGGGTTCTCTGTGTCTTCGTTCTTCGGAAGTGAGTATGTTTGTGCTGTTGTGAACCAATCTGGCAATTTTTTTGGGTGTTCAATTGCTAAGTTGTATACGTTCAGCAGGTGCTAATGTAGAGCTGTGAGCTGCTTAAGCCAGAAACTAGGAACCGCATAACGACCTGGTAATTTCCAGTGGCTGGCTTTCTTCAATGCAGTCTGCAACTCACCTTGGTTTATGTCCCTCAGTATCAGCGTATTTCTGCTCTTCTCTCTTTATCCACTCTGCTAAAGGGTTGTGCTCTCTGTCGTTTTCCAATGTGTTACGCCGGAATGTTTCTATTGCTTCTTTCTTTAGTGGTTTTTCAGCTGGCAGATGTTCTTTGCCAAGGTTTCTGAAGAATTTGTTTCTATTATTTGCAAACAGCTGATTTTGCCTGTGTTGTTTACTTCTTTTTTCGTATCTTCTGATTCTTTGGGCTTGAATTTTCATTTTGAGGGTTTCTCTTGCTCTTTGCAGTTCCTGGTTTGTTATTTTGTACTTCTTTCTTAATCTTTGCTTCTTCTTGGAGATCTTTTGAGTTTCACGTTCCTGTGCTATGTGTGTTACTACCGACAGACAGGTTTAGCCACAAATTGCCGATAAATTACCGAAAAGTTGCCGTTAAAAGTGCCTAAAAGTTGCTAAAAAGTAGCTATTTTATTTCTAAAGTTGCCGAAAAGTTGCTGAATTTCGATAAAAGTTGCCCAAAAGTTGTAATTTTTTTATTTTTTGCTTGTTTGCACTTGAAACTGATTTTATTGTGGTTTAGATCGTGCACAGTATAAGTAGGTTTTATTGGCATTTTCTTTTTTAACAAAACTTCGTTAATTAATAGAAGTCAAATTCAACAGTTGACATCAGGAGGAACTTTTCTTAACTGTGAGTATTAAAGCAATCTGTTAGTACGAGGCTGCGACAAGCTACTAGTTTTCTAAAGCACTTTCTTGCTTTGTTTTTCTTTCTATGTCTCTAAGACAAAGCCTCTACCGTCTCCTCTATGGCTGCATCCTGCTGGTTGTTAAAAAGATCGTCAATATGCTGAAAACTCTTTTTACAGATGCAGAGCTCGGCTGTACCAAGAGAACTTTCCTTACGACGGATGACCAGTTAGGCAGGTTAGATTCATTCTTCGCCCACCATCTCCTCTTCTGTTTCTACTTCTTTACCATTAACGGGGAAGTTCAGCAATAAGCCCTCGTATTATAGCATCACTATCAAGGAAACTGAACCTCCTCAACTCTTCCACGGAAGCTGCTTTGGGGCGAAGCTGCTGGACCTGAACTGGGCAGCACAATCTGGCACTTCTGAAGGCATAGACAAGATCATAGAATTTTTGGCTAAACTTTCTCTGGAAAAACTGTAAGCCCGGAGTAATGCAAGCTTTAGCCTTGGCTACGAACTGGTTGAAAACAGGCAAGTTACCATTTGCCTGGAGGGGAGCCACTGCTTCAACGTTTGGGTAAGCATCCATGGCTACAGAATGGGATACTGTGGGTGGCTAATTGCGCGTAGAAACTGAATACAAGGGGTCCGTCCCCTTTCAAATAGTACGTAGCCGGGACAAAGTGGTTTCCTCCGTCAACAATAGCAGCTAGTTCGAGTTCAAGATCAGTCATCTGCAAAATTTTAAGATCTCCGAAAGGCTAGGTGCTCTCTAGTAGCAGAACCAAGCTGCTCGTTCTCTCTTAAAATGGTTCCACTTCTGCCAAGAACTTCATGACCTGCTTGAAGACCTCCCATTTGCTTCACCATCGTGTACAGGTTTGCCAGTCCTAACCTTCCATGCAAGGCGTACAGCAGCGCTGTGTGAGAACATGCTGACTCAGTATTGCTCAAATTTGTCAAGAACACGAAACTCAAAGTGCTTGCCATTGTTATTCATGGTATGTGAGCAGCAGGTTACATCGAGCAGCTGAGGGAAAAAGAACCTCACTTGTTGCAGTGCTGCCTGGTTCACAGATGCCCCATCCTTCATGACAGCCAGTAAAGCACCGGGCTTTATAGCAAAATCTACGGCCAAAGCCTGAATCAGGCACTGGGCTAGCTCATTAGCTTTCAAGGTTTTTGCTAATACTTGAAGTCTTACCAGCCTTTGCTGGACTTTTCGTATTCCGTATGTCTGTATTTTTTCAAGAAACGAGCGCACGCGATCAATTGTAGACAAAGGTATTGCAGCTGTTGAAAAGCTTTCGATCAAGTCAAAGCGATACAGGCGCGGATCCATACCGGTTTCCACCGTTTTACGGAAATTGGTCAGAATTTTCATAATTAAAAAAAATAAATAGACATGTATATATTTTTAATAAAAGGAAACTGCAAGTTGAATCTCGAAAATAGTTTTGACATTTATTTTTTATTTATTCTTTTTTGCCAATTACCGGAAATAGACAAGGGTAATAGGCACGTTCTGGCGGCAAAATTTTACAGCCGGGAAATCACTAGTCTCACGACGGCGGTGACGCCATCACATCATCGACAAATATATTGTCTGACTGACTCAAAAAGCCAGGAAAGGGCACTTTAGGTAGTTAAAATTGAAAAAATTTCCCGGGGGAGCATACCCCCGGACCCCCCTAGGAGCTTGCGCCTTCGGCCCTCGGTTTGCAGTAAATCGGTCAACATTTTCTCTAGATCCGCGCCTGTGATAGAATCGCATATCGTGAGGCAATGTTTCACCATTCGGGTTGTTTGCTTGATCATCATCTTGTCCACGCGTAGAGCGCTTTTTATCGGCCGGATTCGTCTCGATTTTTCCGTCTCTAACTCATTTGAGCTTTTTCGGCGGTAGCGAGATTTGCCCCCAGCCTTTTACCTTCCGCAGCAGGATTAATCGGGCCTTTATCTGCACGTTCTTCCCAGCTGGAATCTGAATCACTGACAGTGTTCTCCGTCATCTTAAAATAAACGTGTCATGTGATACCGCTGACCTCATGGACAGGCGTGCAACACCAAGCTGACACTCGATCGAAAATTGGTATTGGCCAGTCGTGGAGTCCACACACTCACACGCTAGTATAAACCAGTTGAATTTAGCTGACTTTTCTTTCGAAAGCTAATAAATGTCGCGAAAAAAAGTAAAAAATGAATTTTAAAAATGCCCCAAAAATCAAATGTTTCCGAGAATTTTAAAAGTTGCCAAAACTCGCAAAAGTTGCCGAAAAGTTGCCGAGCAACTTGTGCTACCGACAGATCACCTCTCATGCGTTTTATCTGGTTCTCTATGCTTGTCTTCCATTTTGGTTGTTGCCGTTTGTTGCTTCTTCTCTTTGGTTTTTTTTGTGTTTTCCCTATGTTTTCAGATATTACAGTCACATAATTGTAGCAAGTTGATTTTACTGAGGTTGGGTGCCTCTTCTGCTATTACCAGTTGAATTGCTTGGTTTGTTTCTTTGATCAGCAGCTTAACTTTTCTGTTACCTGTGATCTTGGG
>BLFK01000489.1:1256866-1264366 GCA_014634185.1 Astreopora myriophthalma
GGGGGGGGGGGGGTTCTCTGCCATTCTGATGTTCCCGTATTCAGCTCTTACTCTCTTAATTTCTTCAACTAAGTCCTCGATCTCAGATGGGTCTTTTGATGACTCTACCTCATCTTCATTTGTTTCTTCATAAGGGTTGTTAGCTTCTTCTACAACGACATCATTTACTGCATTATCTGTTTAGTTGTTTTGTACATTCAATTCACTTTTAATCCTTTGATTGACGTTATCTATTTCAATTTGTGTTATTTTGTTTTGTCCTTCAGTATATCTACGTTGGTTCATCAGTGCGTTGTCTGTTAGATTGGGTCTTTCATTTGGGTTTCTTCCTCTCCATATTCTGTATGTATCTTTTGTTACGTCTTCATTGGGCTCTACCTTTGCCTTGTAATAGCGGAACATGACTTCATTGTAATCCTCTCGTGTCCATTTCTGTCTGGCGTTTCTTCTATGTATATTAGTAGATGGACGGTCTGGCGTGGAAGGACCCTGTTGGGAGAAACTCTCAGTTGGGTTAGCCTCCACTGCAGGTTGGGAGGGTAGATCAGTAGCCAATTCTTCGACTTCAGCCTGGCCACTCACTGAGGGACGCGCTCCTTGTTGAGCCGCGCGACGAGCGACGCGGTACAAACTCCTTATAGTTCTGTTACTCATATTGGCGAGGATGCTATACCATAACTGGGGAGAGGCTATCCCGCGCCAGATCGGTATTTGTAACCCTTGAGGGTTTATTATTATCATTATCATTATCATTATCATTATCATTATTGTTATTATTATTATTTCTTCTTCTTCTTCTTCTTCTTCTTGTTGTTATTGTTATTGTCATTATTATCATTATTATCTCAGTTTTTAACACCTCAAAGTGCCGGGAAGCTTCCAGTTTAATTTCCTTGGCAACAATGAGGTGTGTGTGTGTGTGTGCGTGTGCGTGTGCGTGTGCGTGTGTGTGGGTGTGTGTGTGTGTGTGTGTGGGTGGGTGGGTGGGGCGGTGGGGGAGGGTCCCACCACTGTCCTGCACGTGATGGAAAGTACTTTTCTCAGAATCTTTTCTCAGAATGTGGGCGGTTCCTAGAAAACTGATCTTCATTAGGTCCTAGTTGTTGATGTTTCCAGGGATTAATTCAGCATATTTTTCCAAGCCCTTTCTATTATCATTATTATTATTATAATTATTATTAGATTTATATTTTATTTATTTACTTTTTTACTTGATAGAGTTTATAATCATCGGTGACCCCGCTTGTCACAGCAACGTTGAAATTGATTTCCATAATTGAAATTGACTGCGTTTGCATTATGGCATGGTGGTCACTTTCCGAGAAAGACGGTCAGTGTTGGCTCGCAGTTTCCGCCCGGAAATGTTAGCCCTCGATTGGTTCTCCCTCATTTTGCGACTGCTGTTGGTTGGAGTGAGAAAATTTAGAACTTATAGTTTATCCTATATGCAACAATATGAAATATGTTGAGACATTAATTGGTTTTGAGTCATTTTTGCGGGAATGTGGCAACTTCTTACGAGAGAATTCGTTGAATAGAATACACCGGAAGTAACATGTGCACTTTCTGAGAAATCATTTCCTTCTTTCGCTGATTGGCCCGTTTTCTTGAGAAGAACTTTGCTTTTTACTACGAAATTCCTTCAAATGGTTAACTTTCCGCACGATTTAGTTTTTTCTGCTTTTCTTTCATGAACAATCTGTAAAGGGACATAGTCAATGATTAATATGGTCACTACGGTTTAAATTATTAGCGGCTGCCGGTACGTCAGCTCAACTGATAAGTGCGAGGAGTGATGAAGCCATTGTGCAGAGGATACGATTAGCCATTTATTTCTTATGTTTACACAGAGATCAGGTATGTTGCCAACGCTGTAATCTGTTTTGGATCCCATTTCCAAGCTAGTTTGCGTGATAAACACTTGGGATCACGACTTGTGTATGCATTTTGCCAAATTCGATTCCCAGAAACGCAGGGTGCAATAGTTTGAATAGTGGTTTTTTTAATATACAATGCACCGCTCGATTCGAAGGTTGAAGCTGGGAGAAGGGGATGCATATTGCATAAACGTTGTAACTGAACCGTCCGAAATACTTTCGGTTTTCTGCTGTCCGAGTCTGTCAACTAGAATATCTCAATCCTGCCCAACCTCTGTCCCGGGAATGGCTTCATAATGCCGTATTTTCAACACGCGTGGTTACGCAACACCCCAGAATACTAGACAGCTTTAACATAATTAGAAACTAAACACACTGACACAGGAAGATGATATCCTTCATAACTATCGAGCCAACGTCTACACCAGCGTTACACCTGGATGTTACGTGATTAGGAAAAACAAAGCATTGATCAATTCCTGAATGTTATAATCTATGCTCAGAATAAGTAGTACAAATTCTTTAGCGAAGTGTTGCAAACAAACCCAAGGGAAAGTACTGTTCTGAAGGACTTTCTTGAACGTTAGATTTGCCACTTTAATTTTAAATCTTCACTTCATCGCCGAGATGATTCAGCGGCACAAAAAACACTAGCTGAAGAGGCAGATTTGATGCTGGACTCGTTCGACGGGTAGCGTGCACTGAAAAAAAATGGACAGTTGAGTAATGAATAGGAAACAGCACTTTTTAAACAGTGTGTGTTCGGTGCAGTAGCTCCCTAGAGTGAGAATGGTCACCATCTGAGATTTCATTTTTAACACTGAAGCGCATAGGATGATGAAGAGCACAAGAAGATTGCGCCAGTTTCTTCATTTTAGCGACTACATGTCAAACCGATTTGAAACGCGATTTCAAAAGCAAAATCCTTTCACACGGGATGCAGGATTACTCAGTAGTGCTCGACGTAACACCCTACTAGTTAATTTATGTACAAACTCCATTGAACGAACACCTCATACAAGTATACCATGCAATACACAGGTTTTGGCTTCAAATAAACAATCCATCGAAGAGGAAAATTCATGCTGTTAATGCGTAGTCAAGTTTAGTTCGGATACCAAGAGACCATCAAGTGCTCGATACAAATTAATAAAAAGCTATTAGTCTCAGCCTGAGACTAACATGCTAAGAAACCAACATCTGGGTTTTCTTCAGCCTTGACTTACTTATAAAAACTTTTTTTTATAGGAAAAAAGCGGTGTGTACTAGGGCCTGTTTATGTGCAGCGAGCCAGCGCGGTTAGGCGGGCTGACCCGATAAACCGGCTGAAATGTTCATATGGAAGATTGCAGCCCGGTTTACCGCGTTGAATTTGTTTACGTGCTAATGGCCGTCAAGGTGAAAGGGAAAGGAAATCAAGTGCTTCTTTTTTGGTTTTGGTTCAAAATGAAGGTATATTTTAGCTCAAGCAAGTGCGGAGTGACAATTTAAAACAAAAGATGCAAAAATAACCCTGTGATCATGCAAATCTGGTTGCGTTTCCGAGGCAACACATGCGTCATGAAAGTTTTTCATCCCGGCAAACCGGGCTAGTCCGTTTATAGATCGTTTTCACTGTCGCGGAACAAAAAATAAATTCGAAACCGTTCGATGAAAAAGGCCAAGAAATTGAAGTGTTGTAGAAGACAAATATATAAACTACCACTTCATTTCTTGGGTCTGTTCGGTAAATCGTTTCCGAGTTATTTGCCGAAGCCTTTTACATAATTTAATAGAGTTTTGTTTGGAGCCGCCATGTTGGTGGACCACGGGGGCCGGTAGTCAACGAAAACATCTGGAGTTCACTTTTCGAAGGTCTTTCAACCCACTTGGCCACCTGACGCGGTTTCTGCTTATGGGTTGTCAATCAAACGTAAAACTTCGGCTGGAATGTACGCAAATATTTTTCGTTACCTAATGTGTCAAATTTATGCCTTCATCAAATTTTATCGCTTCATCAATTTATCGCTTCCATTATAACTTAGCAAGCTTTTAACTCATATCTTTGGTTTTTGCCTCTAAATGATCGCTAGAATCCCTTGTTTCCGGTGATATTGTTGTGCTTCTTCATTTTTTGACGTTCCGAAGTTATTCAACGGTACGGCAAGTAAACAACTCATTTTCGGTGTTTAAAAATGCAACGTACTAGGGTTAAAGCCCTGGCAAAACTATCCAACAAAGTTGGATCCCTAAACCCAACATTGTTGGACGTGAATGTTGAGATAGTGGCAAAACACTATCCCAACATTGTAAGGCGAAACAAGCTTCCCTTTGAAAGCTGGCGCTAAAGCCTGGTTTCTGTATAATCGCCCGGATCGTCCCAATCGCTCGAAATAGTGTATTGGGCCATCAGGGCGATTATTTGGAAACAGCAGCGGAAAGTTGAGGGATGATTGAGGCGACCGGGGCGATCGCGATTTTACCAGAGCTGTTCGAGGACGCAAATGACGCTTTTAAGCGAGGAAAAATGCTTCATGCTCCCTTTTCAAAGTTTCAACTTCCGACTCCTTCCAAAGTCGCTTATTCTTGTTACCTTCCTTCCCTTTCGGGCTCTCTGGATGTTAATCATACTCTTCGTCCGCCATCTTTATTACAATGGACACGAGAAGCGCAGGACAGCGATCCGTGATAGCAGGGCGAACGTGACTCGCTTCAGGATACAAATTTGTTGCAAGAGTGGCAAAACACTCCAACATTTGTTCATCAAGCAGAAATTGTTGGGCAAAATGTTTGATCAAAAGCACTCTTTCCAACACTTGATCGAGCAAAAAGTGTCAATCGAATATCATGCAACATGAGCGGCCAAACGGTCGAACATTGTTGGATCGCTCAAAGTTGGAACGTTAGATCCAAAATTGTTCGATAGTTCGGCCGGGGCTTTACGAGATGTAATTTGTTATTTCAGTGGAGAGGGCTCCTGATTTAACTTAGAGTTGTAGTTCTTTCTCCTATAAATAGATAACAATGTACCGCTTCGATTGTGCTAAGATGTTTTCTTCGCGATTTTTAGCTCCTTCGAAATAATAGAAAGTTGCTCGTGATTTAAATCGTTATTTGCGTGGTCATAGCGAGGAATGTTTTGTAATTTTCCACAAGCGCTTAGAATTATCGCACGGTCTTCGTTTTCACATGATTTGAGACGCTCTACATTACGAATGCCGAACGATTATAACTGTCGGTTTCTCATCGACCTGTGTGTTGCCTGCATCTGTCAAAATTGACCAGTCAGAGGGTATACCAGAATCTGGCATACCGGAAAGACCTTTTTGAAAAAAAATTTTACAGGCGTTCCCACTCTTGCGATGGCCCAGAAGGCTCACAGTTCAGTTGTGATTTTTTTTTATAGTTCAGTTGTGATTTTCCACGGTTCAGTTGTGATGTTTCTCATTTTCATACGCCTTATTCCAAAATGGCTGCTATTTTGATATTCTTTTGTTTTTAATCAAATTAACCCTTTTTGCCTTGTTCAAGGTTAAATAATCTTTTGAATTTGGGGCTTAAAGACGAGGCAACAAGGGCTAATTTGAATAAAAACAAAAGAGTATTAAAATGGCGGCCATTTTGGAATAAGGGGTATTGATTCGTTTACAAAAGATTTATCACCAGTGGAGGAAAAGCTGATTCTAGATGTTATGACAAAAAATGAAATTCCAGATGATCAATGTGATCTCAATGATTTTCTTGAGAGTGGTGAACGATGGTGGTGGTGAACAGTGGTTTCTTGAGAGTGGTGAACGATGGAAATAGTAGCCAAATCATTCTTGAGATCTCCAAGCAGGAGTTAGTCGGGAAACCACATCTCATGACTGCTTCTTTACACTCTTTTCTAAAGCAATCACAAGAGTACCCTCAGTTCAAAAGTATTTCAGCCATTAAGAGCATGTATGATTTTCGTAAGCCCACTGCAAAGAAGGTGCTGTCTTGTTTGGTATCAAATCCAAACAGTGGAGGAGAAAGGGATGCATTTAAGTTTTTGCAAATGTTTGTTGGAGGCGTGGACATGACAAAAGTGTCACAGTTTTTACGGTTTACAACAGGTATGGATATCATGGTTGACAAGAAGATAGAGGTTGGGTTCATTAAGTTTGAGGGTTTATCTTTGCCACCTATTGCTCACGAGTGTGGACCTCTTCTTGAGATCCAACTATGTAGAATGTAGGGAAGACTTCACCAACATTCTTAACCGTGACAATTGGGAAATGGGTATTATTTGACTTTACTTTACTTGTATTATTTAGTTTCAAATTAGCTTAACAAAGAATATTCTACCATTGTATTTTAATTTTTTTTGTCTTTTTTGTACAGTATATGCATGCTCTTGTAAATTTATAGCCATTTTTTTATTTTAGTAAAATTGTATCGTAATTGAATGGAAATCTTTTCCCGCCCGCCTCGATTAGCAACGCTATTTTGCGGGCAGGGATCATTACATAAATAAAAAATAATGTTAAAAATTATAATTAATTATATTTAATTGAAATAATTGATTGAATGAATTGAATTGAATTGAAATAGCCTGCTTTTCGGTCAAGCCTTAAAGTACTATGTTTGGTTACGGTGCACAAGGTGCCTGTACATTTCTGGTAGCATTTCCTCAAGAAATCGGCGGCTAGATTAGGCGAAGAGACAATTATGTTTCATGTCAAGAGTTTGTAAACTTCAGTCCATAGTTCTCCTACCATCGGTGATATCATTTCTACCATTGTGTTTTTTACTTGGTGTAATTTCACCGAGTTTGCTGGAGGTTAGAGGGCAACCGACGCAGCTCAACTAAGACATTACTAAGTGACTCAGCATTGCACATGTCTCAATGGCACCCGTTCGAAAGCCAGATTATACATCTGATAGTCAACTTATTGCAATTGCATGTATCAAACTGTCAAACTATTTACATTGATGGGAATTTTCTACTGAATGGTATCAACTTCTCAATTTTAGAGCTAGCTCGTAGTCGTAAAAATGGCGCAAAATTTATCAGCTAAAGCGGTTAATTGACGCTTTCTCTACGCTCTTAACGGAAAGCACCTTAAAGGTTACGCCATGGACCTCATGTAGCTACTTAAAGAGAAGCGTCAGCTGAAGCGTAGCATTCGACGGATTTAATCTTACATAAGGAAAAACAAATGTTGTAAATCGCGGCTTTACCTGTAGCTCTGCTTGAATTTCTGCTGCTTGAGTAAGAGTTTTCCGGCCCCCGGCGGATATCTTACGCCTGATATCAGAGAGCTTTCGTGACAATTTTGTCTGTACCAACGTTAATGGCTTAACTGATTGAGCGATAATTTTTATCTTTTGCAGATGGCTCTCTTGGTCTTTCATTAAATATTCACAAGTGGAGAAACATCCACCCAAAACAATATGACCGGTATTTTGCTTACCGCACGTTACCAAAGCTTGATAAATCAGGGAGATCCGAATCTTGTGGGAAGATCCCCCCCCCCTCCCCCCCTTTCCAGTCAGGTCCAAATATTTTTCATCAGCTTTCTATGAAATGTCCTTTACCGGTGAAGTTCACCTGTTTTGGGCGTAAGCGTTTCAATACTTGATGAAAGGACAGCTAAGTCGTAAAATTCTTTTTATTATT
>BLFK01000489.1:1269696-1277196 GCA_014634185.1 Astreopora myriophthalma
GGTCTATTGACAATCGTTGTGGCATCTTGTAAGGGGACCCGTATTCTAAAACGATATCCTCTAATGCTTGGACTTTCGGTCGCTTCAGTGCATGAGAAAACCACAGAGAGGAATTAGCACTGTATACTTATACTTGCTTTAAGACGGCCCCAGACACATATGTATCTTGTTATTTCTGTTAGGGTGTGGTTGAAGTTCGATTTACGTCGCTTTCCAGTGAAGCTCGACCACAGACAGGTGACAAGTGTCAGATGGTTGAATCCGTAGCATTTTTTGAAGCTTACCGTCCAGTCCTGGATGCACTGCAAACGATGTCTTGGGGAAAATTTCCCTTCCAGGTCAGTGACACAAACAACTATTGCCTTTATTGTTAGCGCTGTCCGCAAAGGTAATGGCAAAATTATGGACACACGCCCCGCGAATGATGGTCTTATAGGCTTGTTGTTCAGTGTACTGCTCCTTTAATGCAGTAGCTGCTCAGTGCTAATTGTTCTTCTAGTTATGCATTATGATTAGATGCACTGAAAAACCAATACACCACCGTTTTTATATTCATATATCATCGGTCGCTATACGTGATCATGCCAGCGATACACACCGATTACAATAAAGTCGAGCACAGTACGTTTGGCAAATGTCAATTCACGATTACACATCGGAACCAGTATGGGTGTAGCAGCATTCACAAAATGAGAAAAAGAGAAAGAGAGAGAGAGAGAGAGAGAGAGAGACTAGTTCTACGAAGTTATATTAACTTTGCTCACCTCAACGAGAAAGAGAGAAGAAAAAAAGGAAGCAAAACGGTATTGTTCCCTGAGTAAATGCGTAGCAAAATCTTTTTTTTTCTTTTCTTTTCTTTCTTTGTTTCTTTGTTTCTTTTTTTTTTTCCCGTAATCCAGAGATATGTTGTGGAGTGTCAAAACGAAGTTCGCCCACCGGCCTATCTAACAAAATGTGATGGTCAACAAGTGAAATTTGATTTCTCCCCTATTCTGTCTAGCAGCACTGAGTAAGTATTTGACAAGTCCAGCTGATACAATTAGATCTTTTCATGTGCACAACCGTATTTTCCTTGCGGAAAGCTCAGTGTCTCTATTAATACGATAACTATGTAAACAATAGCCTCCATCTGGCGCGAAAATATGCTCGGATATTTGTCCGCGGACATTATCTCTTCAGACAGAAGCCAACAGTTTTCCAAGAGCGAAGCTCTAGGAAAACTGTGAGCTTCGAAGTACAGATAATGTCCAAGGACAAACATCCGAGCATATTTTTAAAGCCAAATTGAGGCTAGTGTGTTTATTATCCTTCAAATATTTTCGCGGTTTGAAGTTTTGGAAAGTGGGGAATATCACTCACTTTAGATGCGTGACGCATTTAGACCAATCGCGTGCGAGCGAAAATATTTGATTGATTATAAGACATGATATTCTCAATGCTTCTGAATTGAGCAGTTTTCAGTTTTCAGTGTCGTTGAACCAAAACCAGAGTCAATCACCTTCTGAAGGAAATACACCTTTCAGTCATCCACAAAAATCGAAGTAATTCACGAGTTGGTTTTACTACTGAACCAATCAGAACTCCATAATTTGTAGTTACTAATTAACAACTATTCACCGAACTGGAGGTAAATATCCACCGATAGCCACCGACACTGAGGTGAATAGTTGTTTTAGTATACACTGAAACAGTGAGATAATGCAGCACAAAAAGATGATTTTAACTCATTTATTCTTGTAATGGTTACAATATTTTCGGGCGCAAATCCCGCGCGCAAATTACCGAAAAGATTTAACATGATAAATAACATTTCTTCAAATCAAATCTTCCATTCTGGAAAAAAACGTAATTGAACTTTGGTTCGCAAGTGAACAAGTGACATCAACTAAGGTTACGCAAGATTAATTTGAATCTGTAAACAAAGCTTTTTCACGGGTTTTTATCGACCAACTCGCGGTTAAAAACATAAACCATCACCTTTAAACACAGCCAAACCAAATTTGGTCGCTTTCTTTGTGTTTTCTTTTGTGCTCCCTCGCGTGAATTTTGAGAAATATGGCGTCCCGGTTTGCAACCGTGACAAGCGAAGAAATGCTCGGTAATTTGCGCTCGAAAATATTGTGACCATTACAGGAATAAATGAGTTAAAATCATCTTTTTGTGCTGTATTATCTCACTGTTTCAGTATATACTAAAACAACTATTCACCTCAGTGTCGGTGGCTATCGGTGGATATTTACCTCCAGTTCGGTGAATAGTTGTTAATTAGTAACTACAAACTATGGAGTGACTAACTCACAATTGGTTTTAGTTTTGCATTTGATTACTCTAGCTGGTAGGCTAGAGTTGCGTTTTCGTGTTTGAATCTTATACTTTTTATTTAATAACTCTAGCCGCTGGGAGCTATAGTTATGTTTCGGGTCTGTGTCTTTTGTTTTTTCGGGTCGCGATTTTCCTGCTCATGCGTAATAATGTCAATCAATAATGTCGATAAATATCAATGATAGTTTGAACTGTCTTTTCAAAGGAACTTCTAGCTGTTTCCATCGTACAATTAGCGCCGGCGAAATCAGTGCCATCGAAATACCATCGCAAAATCTTATCGAGCATCTGTTTTCCAATTGTAAGTCTAATCAATGCGTATTGTAACATTTTTAAGTGTGTACAACGAAGTCGATTCGACCATCAGAGTCTTCTCGGTGTTATCGCTATCGTTGTGAGAAGTTTCACCGAACAGGTGATGATATTAGATGTTTTTCCAGGGCCGCCTACTATTTCCTACAGCCTTCTATCACAAAATTAATGATGCTTAATGACCTTTGAATCGGAAATCGGCTGAAAGGGAGGTCAGAGTATAGGCTACCTGTAGCCTCTTGTTGGTTGAAAAGTTCGCGAAAGTGTTTTGTTCCAATCACAGAGCGAACCACTCCGGCCAAAACGAAAGCAATCAGGCTATTACTTTCGACACTCAAATGAAAACTGCTCTCTTAACTTGAAGATAATATTAGAGGTATTTGACTTGAAAACCACTTAATAAGTTCGCCTTTGACGAATAACGCGTCTCACGCTAAATATAATATTTATCTTGATGAATAATTATTATCTGGATCATTTTATTCGTCTGAGACTACCGTTATCATGCGTCAAGGCGAAGGTAAATAAGCAGCAGGCCAAAGCATTTGCATGTCAGACCAAAAATGCCTCTGTGTTATGCTTATTTGCCGTATTCATCTTGTTGCCGATTATTTCTCGCGTTTTAAGTCATGTGACTAATGCTCACAAGCTCAGGCCCTCTGCTCGAACATACGCGTTCAGGATCTCGAGCGGACGAATTGGTGTTTTCCATCTTAGTAACCTAGTTTCTAATCAGTAAATATCACCATTTCTCTAATCTCTAATGTATTTTAATTTCAAAGTGTAATCATCTAACCAAGTCATGCTATGTCAACCGAAAACTTCTGTAAATAAAGTGAAGTTGAACCTGTTACTCGCTATTCGTCTCTGAATTGTCGACAACACATCATGTTGCACAATGCGTCTCAGACGAACATTCATAACGTAAGCAGAGAAAGAGAGCAGTTTTGTTGTCTTTATTTGGAGGAGATGTACACTTTGTAATTTATACCCATTCAGTTCGTTTTTGATGAATTCCAGGCAGCCAATTGCTAGGAGTTATCTCGAGCAAAGAAGACTTGGTAAGCAACAGGATCGTGGTTTTCAATTTTCTTTGTAAAATCCTTCACAGAATACTGAGGTCTTTAACACAGCCAAAATTATATTTTCCTTTACTGTTTTACCTTTACCTTGCCATGTGACAAGAGGAGCGTCAGAATACCCCCCCCCCCCTCCAAGAAAAAAAAAGGAAAAGTTTATCTTTGTATCGTGGGTTTTGTTATGGCGTCAGGGTCTGCTTATAAATAGGAAGAAGGCCCGCTGTCACGAAGTCAAGAAAGATCCTTGTTTCTTAGAAACAAACACTTCATTTGTCTGGCAGGGAACTCTACACTGGAACGTTAATTAAGAGCTAGCAAAAACTCTCTCAACTCATATATATAAAAGCTATTTATTAGAAGAAAGTATGGTACGCTTCGTGTCACCGTGACTGAAAACGCGGCTAGATGTGCCTGATCAGAGGTTTCTTTTTCGCTGTTTTGGTCTAAAAATGCCTTTCCGTGGTTACAAGAGCTACATAAATGACAATAAGAATATTCATCTGCTATCCTTTGAAGGTATTAAGTACGTAAACGGAGGCCATCATCAATTCTATTATTCTGGCCCCAGCTGTTTAAAGCTTGGATAACTTCCGTTGGATAAGTCATTCACCAGCTGAACTGATACATGGTGACTTATCAAAAGGATAATGGTTCTAATCATCCTTCTAAACTGGCTGAAATTGTATACATGAACAATTCGGTCTCAGCCTGTTCCAGGCTTTCAGTTAGTAAACGGGGCGCGAGGTGAAATATGGAGGGGGATTGAGACGGGCTACCGCCGCCTGTCCCAAGCGCCCTCCACTTTTCGTCCCTTTATTTCGCCTCGCTCTGGCAGTACTATCGCCCCCCGTCAGTTTGCCAGCTGAACGCCTGGAGCAGGCTACTTCAGCTCATTTAAATGTGTTCAATGAATACGCCTCTGCAGGACAGGGTGTGATGAAGAAGAGAACATAGCTCATGTGTTCAGCACCGCTCGTTCGTATTTCTAGTATTCCGTCCTCCGAATTCTTGCAACACCAATGTTAAAGTGAGTTTTGCTACCGTAACTCCTCAACTATTGTACTAGACCCTGGAAATTACTCGGCGTCATATTTTCAGTGTAACGCAAACTCTTTCCGTCTTTGTTTTAACGCTCACGCAGCATCTGCTGTCACAGTCTTGGATCCAGCTTCTTGGCCATCTGCACAGGATCTGGGATTAGACGATTCACAATTCAAGGCTTTGAAGTTGGCGCTAACCAAAGAGTTTGCTGTCATTCAAGGACCACCGGGGACTGGGAAGACCTTTATTGGTCTGAAGGTAAGCCCTTAAACAGGGAAGTGACACAAAACGCCCGTAAGCGTCGACTATAATTCTCACTGCAAAATGGCTACCATTGAAATATTCTTGTAATTGCATTCAACATAGCCCTTCTTGTCTCGTTCTCAAGCTCAAAATTCAAAACGATATTTCACCATAAAAGTAGGGCTAATATAAAGGGAAGCAAAAGCACATAATATTAAAATGGAGATCATTTTCAAATAAGGTGCATTGTGCCTCCCGCTTACAACTAAAGAGCTGTTGGGCGATCTTGGGCTCTTTCATGATCATTTTTACGCTTATACTGACAAGGATTTCTTTAGCCTTTGGGGGCGTTAAATGTCATTCTGACTTGCCTTCATTGTTTTTGTCTGTGAGCAGTTGAACTTGTGTTCTCCTTTTTTTACACCATATTTTGCTTCAACGTCGAGTTCAGTGCATCGTATTGTCTTCTCACAAGGCGACGTGGATGTTTTAGGGTGAACGTTTTAAGACTTTCAAGGGATGCAAAACGATTTCTAGGACTGGAGATTGGGACCACAGATGCTGTAGAATTCAGTTTTAGACTCAATAACTCGTATTCGTTCACGTCCTTGATTTTTTATTACTTTCTTTGCAAACAGCATGCGAGATACAACATAGGATCATTCTCATTGGCAAAACTGAGAACTGCCGTACAGTGTGTTGCCCAGTTTCCGGCCACTTTAGGTTGCAGTCGCTATAACTTCTTTTCAGCGCATGGAAAATTTATCAGTTTTCATGTAAAGATTGTCCATTTACGTTTACATTGTACAAAGCATGGTGGCCTTCTCCAAGTATGTTTAATAAATGCTACTTTTCGCAAAATATTAAGTTCCTCAGTTTCCGGCCAGCCAACTACTCCACTTTCCGGCCATCATTTAAAGCAAACGTTCGTTGATAAAGCTCAGAGAATACCGGAATATCACCCTATAGACTACATTAACTGTGGTTTTAGTTTTGTAAGTACGAAGCGGCTTAGCGACCTCCAAAAAGAAACTACAACAACTACATTCGCATTATTTTCGCCACACTAGCAGGTCATGAAGTTTTCGAGCACTAAATTTTAAAATTGACTTCTAAAAAATCTTCAAAAAGGGTTTCGGAGCAATGTACTCTTTAGTGGCCGGAAACTGGCGCATGCGGCAAGATGAAATTGTCGCTAAGATTTATACTTCTGAAATTCAAGAACTGCTCGATTCTATACAGCGATGACAGATTCCTTGATCACTTTCATGCTTAACCTACAACCTCGTAAAAAATTATCCATGTCCCTGGGATATTTCCTACGAAATGGGCTATTTATTTACATGCGATAGCTTTGGTGTGCACTGAAAAGTGAGTAATCTTCCACTCACCTCGATAGAATTCGTCGAAAGTCTTCCGTTTCTCGTTCTAAAAGCCCACCAGAACCATCAATCGATTGGTTAAATGTTCGTATTTCTTTCGGAATACTTCGGTGTATAAAAATTAAAAAGGCGGTGGAAAGGAGCCGGGGCAGGAGCCCATTACCCGGAGCTTCCATATCAGTTGTACCCTTGAGTCAACCCTGTCCCGTATCTTTTTATTTTTAGAACTGAGATATCTGCGGGGATTGTTTAATTTCCCGCGAAAATGCGCGATTATTGAAATACTTTCGTGCGGCCTGCAAGTGACAATAGAGACAATAGACAATAGAGACGACAGCTCTCTTATGATTGGCTATTATAAAAACACCCGCGAAAACCGCCGTGGGAGGTGCTTCTAAAAATAAAAAGATACGGGACAGGGTTGACTCAGAGGGTCAGTATGGAAGATGGAAGCTCCGGGTTAACTTAAGACCCATTTATTCGCCAGAGTTTTTATAGAGTAACAATTGTAACACTTTTTTACACATTTGTATTTATATATGTTTACTTCTAAGTTTTATTTTTATATCTATATTTATTTATATATTATTATTATTGTACTATTGTTATTAGTGTTGTTTTATTGCTACTAGTTTGTAAATAGCGCATGTGAATATGTATATAGATACTTGCGCTTTACAAGTTGATTACAATTACAATTCCTGGCCGGGGCAATTTTTTTTTTTTGGGGGGGGGGGGGGGCGGAAACTGCAGGTACTGGCCGGAAACTGGGCAACACACTGTAACGAAGGGCACAATCAACGGATCATGACTAAAACAGCACACGAGTACATACGGGTAACATACAAGTGACATACGAGTAACATACGGAACATACGGAACATACGGATACATACGACTAACATACGACTAACATACGAGCAACATACGAGTAACATACGGATACATACGACTAACATACGGATACATACGAATGATCGCTTGAAGCCGGACGAATGCCTTCAAGCTTACTAAGGACTAGAGTGTGTGCTGATATGAAATGACATGCATGGCGCAAACGTACTTCCGGAGAGAACATCCGACAAAGGCACCATTCGGTACTATTACATTTGTTAGGTTTG
>BLFK01000489.1:1279696-1282196 GCA_014634185.1 Astreopora myriophthalma
TTCTACCAGCCCCATGTTTTCACCGCAAACGGGGCAGCCACGTCTAGAGGCGATCACTTCTTCATCCATTAACCATCGGATTAATGTTTCTCTGTTACAGAGAACAGTGTCTTTCAGCTCATCATACGTCCAATGCAAGGTAACACTTGTTTTTCGCTGATAGCTTCCAGTTCCGCTTGTGTACTGAGTTCCACAATCTTTTGTATTGAAGCTAGTGCCTGCCTGACAGCCAAAAGTTTTATACACTTTTCCATCGACTCCGACCCTCAACATTTTCCTTTTTCAGAAATTGTAACACACTACTAATTTTTCAAGTTGGCCGGCCACTATTTGCCCTACTCTACGTTTTGCGGTGCTGCAAAAGTCTCACCTTAAATTCCTGCATTTTCCAACAAACTTTAATACTTAGTAAATCACTCACACGAAACGAAAGGTTTTCTCAACTTTCTGTTGTTTTGTCGCCCAGATTTTTTTTAATCCCAGCGCCTTGCTCTCTGTTTCCATTCCCGCGAAATTATCATCAGTTAAAAGAAGCTACTTAAATCACTCACGCAAAACGAAATGACTTACACATTTCTTTTGTTTTCCTCCAAATTTTCTTTCCTAATCTCGGCGCGTTGCTGTTTTTAACGGCTATACACGTATCAGCGCTAACGGGACACAATGTCAAATCCAATCGTTCGTCTTTCGCGTCAAAATGAAAATACCTGGGCCTCATTTCATCGTAGAGTTTCAGGCATCGCTTTCAATTATGAGAAGCTGTTTTCTGACGCTGTGTTCAAGTTCTTGGAAGCCAAAGCCAAATCCATAGGTAGCTCCGTTGGTTATCTGCTTCCGTCACTGATGACCGCAACTTCATTTCTGCTAGCCAACAGTGACGCGCACTTCCTTAATGGGACACATTTACAGCCCCTAAACCTTTACACCATGTCTGTCGGCCACCCGGGAACTGGAAAATCGCCAGCGATAGAAACTGTGCTCGCCGCGCTACGTGACGTTGACACAATCACAAAAGAGACCCTTGTCAGCGCAACAACATCATCAGGACTGGTCAAAACCATTTCCAAGCAAGAAAAAGCCTTCGTCGCGTCGCCAGAGTTGTTTGACATCCTGAACAAGTTACTTAAAAACGATGAAGATAACGCGACTGGTGACGTTCAGCTTTTATGTAAACTGTGGAGTGGAGGATCCGCCTCTTACCACTTCGCCACAGAAGCGACCCGAGAAATTGAGTCAAACACAGCCTTCTCCCTTCTTGGATCAACCCAGATTCAAAACGCAGCGCTGCTGATTTTTAGAGTGGACAAAGGCCATGGCCTTCTAGATCGCTTCCTCATTTCTGTTCCTAATGCACGAAAACCCACTCCAGAACAAGAAGAAGAAGCCACAGAATACCTCGAACGCCTCCAACTCAAAGACTTTCAGCCAGTCTTTGCATCCGTGCACG
Source organism: Astreopora myriophthalma (assembly GCA_014634185.1). Taxonomy (NCBI): domain Eukaryota; kingdom Metazoa; phylum Cnidaria; class Anthozoa; order Scleractinia; family Acroporidae; genus Astreopora; species Astreopora myriophthalma. The sequence continues at coordinate 1,281,144 of BLFK01000489.1, forward strand.
CCGCGCACAGAGACATCGTACAGACTGAATGCCGCTGCTGCCGAATTGCACAAGCCCCTCAAGACTGATCATGTCAACGCAGTCAACGCCGCCATTGAGAACGGAGAGGTGCCTCCAAAGTCTAAAGGCACCGACCTGGTGACAAGAGTGGCTGTGGCATTCAATGCCATCGATTACTTCATCGCTTCGTTGTTGAATGAGGAACCAACGAACAATCCTCCCGAGCAAATAACGGAAGCATGCTACAAGAGGGAATGCCTGCATGCACAAAAGGAGATGTTCGCCGACTTCATAAAGGAAATTGTAGAGACCTCCAAGGAGAAACCGCGTACTCAACGAACAGAGCTTGACATAACAGCAGCTATTCTCCGCTTCCCAGGGCGACTGGTCACCTACCAAGCTTTCAAAAAAATCGCCTCGAGATGGCTTAGATCGGTACAAAAACAAGAATACCACCACTGCACCCAAACGCTGCAACACTATGGCCGTGTGGTAGAATTAAGAGCGGTCCCTCACTGCGCACAAAAGTGCATGTCTTCATAAAAAAAACCGCAGGAGAAATCATCAACTGGCCGGCAGATGCACCATGCTCGCAAGAGCAATACAACGAGAGAATTTCGGAACCACTGAATCCTCTTATTACAGAAAACATTCAAACAGCGCTAATCAATGCAGGACACATTACAAACGCGGACCTTGTCTGAACGTTATGGATCATTACTCGTACACCGACGTAAGAACGAGAGCTTTAGTGAAATACATGTTAATGACACAATGTTTGTTCATTTCTTGAATTAATGATAGTTACCACTCTAGTCTTCCACTTGTCAATTACTGGTTTAGTTCTAAATAAATGTTATACTGCATTAACCTAGATATCTCCATTAATCCACGACCCGACACAAAAGCACTACAAATGTTATATACCCCGTTCTTTAATTAATCCATGAGGTCACACTAGCGCGCTACATATCGAATAATATTTATTTCTTTAATCCATGAAGCCACACAAGCGCGCTACACATCGAATGATATTTCGTGTTAGGGTTAGTG
>BLFK01000489.1:1284210-1291710 GCA_014634185.1 Astreopora myriophthalma
GTGTAAGAAACAACAAGATTTTCAGTTATACAAAATTTTGACCAGAGTCTTTCACCGGGGTCTTCGTTTTCTACACACCGGGGGGATTGTGTAGAAAACGAAGACCCTGGTCGAAATTATGTGTAATTGGAAATCGTAAGTAGCCGTGTTGTTTCTTACACTCCTTTAGTGTCTAGAAGTCGTTAAAAGCAGTTTCCAGCCGTTTGCAAGTGATTTTGAGGGGGGTCTTCGTTTTCTACACACCGGGGGGATTGTGTAGAAAACGAAGACCCTGGTCGAAACTTTGTATAATTGAACATAATGTTGTTTCTTACACATCTAGTCGAGATACCCGTTTCTAGATATTTATAAGTGATTTTGAGGGGGTCTTCGTTTTTGGGTCTTAGGTCTTAGGTCTTCGTTTTCTACCCACCCCATTGTTTAGACTAAATTGAGAACATTTCTTCCGAATTGACTACTCTTCTAGCTCCAACTAAATACTTTATGCCGTGAATTTATCACTTGTGTGATCGTTTTCTTTTTTTAAAGTGATATATATGAAATGAATCATATATTGAACTGCGGATATGAAATCGAATCAAGCTATGATCTTCGCAATTATGCACGCAATTTTAGCAATTGTTAAAACTGCGAGGATCATAGCTTCATTTGTTTTCTTTTTTTGTTTTCGATTATCCGTGATTGTACTGCTCATGTGCAGGGTTTTTTTTTTTTTCTTTTTTTACCGCTGTCTTCAGTTCTTATCCTAAACGTATTTATTACTTCATAAAGTCAGCCAAATTGTTTATTTAAAGTTGAATCATTGATGGGTCCGTACCTCGAATAAGCCCTATTGGTTTCACTGTGGCCCTCCTCGCCATACGTATCTATTATTGCCCTACTCAATTATCCTTTTGTAATTTATATCATATAAAATTACAAAAGGATAATTTTAGTAGTATGTATGTATGCAGTTCTAGTAGTATGTATTTTCGTGATGTAATTTTAGCATAGATGGCAAAAATAATAAGCTGAAACTGAACTGAAATGTTAAACCACTTCCATTTAAACCAAGGATATCCACTCTCCGTAGAATAATGCTATTGATTGTCTCTTCAACTGAACAGATTGCTGAAATTCTACTACACAACAAGAACGCGTGGGGTCAAGTGTCAAAGAGGGGAACTATCCAGAACGCGTGCCGTCAAGTGTCAAAGGGGGCACCAATCCTTGTGGTTTGTTACACCAATCATGCTCTGGACCAATTTTTGGAGGAAATCCATTCATTCCATGCTGAGGGAATTGTCAGAGTCGGAGGAAGAAGCCAAAGTGACGCGATGCAAAAGTGCAGTCTTTCCAAAATGAAGCAAAACATGCTTAAGGAGGTATTTAACGACGTCCCACGTTTCTTGTTATTCCTTTTCCCTCCAGTTATTCAGTCGAACACATTGGGAACTTCGTTCTCGGGTAAGGCAGCATAAATACACTACTACATCCCAAGCAAAATTATAGGATCGAAAAGAGGAATACAAAGTGAAAATGCTGCAGCTTCAGTGTTTAATTGGCTGAGGCTACTCGAGACCTAACTTCACGCTGATAAATACGAGGTTTCCCTGGGGAGGGTAATATTTTCCCGTGTAACTGAACAAGACCGTAACTCTCAAAAATTTGCTCAGGTACATTGTCATGGTCAAGTGATCAGCAACAATAAAAACGGACCAACCAGAACCCTTAAAGTTCCCTTCCGTTTAATAGGACCAAAACTAATTGAACAACTGAATTTATTTATCACTTCATTGAACAGAGACCTGATCATAATCGGTTTTTTTTCCCCTTGCCTTTGTCCTTGTTTGTGCTGTTGCCTGATCAACTCTTACTGGTTACTTGTTGCCGCGGAGCGAGCGTAGCGAGGGAGCAGCAACATAATCAGGATTTAAAAAGAATATATAAAAGGGAGTACGAATTCTCGAATTCATCACTTTTTACCAGAATGCATTGCATTTAACCAGAGTGCACTGCGCCACTTTTTACCATAGGGCATTGCGCCACGAACAACACGAAGATGTCATACCGTCTTTTTGCGTGGATTCCAGTGAGAAATTTTGCTCTGATTTACCTGTAAAACGATGTAAAGGAGATCGTGATAGACTGTCACAGCTCTTGCTTTTGTTTTTAATGCAGTACGTGAAAGTTTGTAAATCTGGACGATTAATTGTGACATCTTATTTTAAACTTAGTATGTCATTTCTTAGCAGTCTCGCCTCCGTGGTCGAATTCTTAAATCAGATGAAGAGAAATCGTCGTTACAAAAACTTGTAGAGTAATTCAAACAAACGCAAACTGTAGAATACACTTATTTCATATGTGCTATGATCTATTCCTTTTCATTCAAACATGAATTCTAACTTAAGTTTTAGCATTTTCACACATCCGGCGATGGACACGTCTTCGACACTGTCAACACTCTAGAGACATTTAATGCGTACCAGTACAGAATTTATAAGTGAGATTTCTGCTCCTACAATTTCCATATCTTTCGATTTTCATCTTTTCGATTTCCTGGTAAAGGGGAGGTAGATGCGTATCGTATGTGTATGTGCTTTATTGTCTCGATCCCTTGTCACACCTCGCCATCGATGTGTTATGATGCATGAAGTTGATGCATACAAGGACATATTTTAAGTTACACACCACAATTTGACACTCCTTTAAGAAATAAAGGTTATAATGTAAGACTTGGAACGCGCAGATAGATTAATGACTACGTAAAATATGTCACCATCAACAGAATGTGCCGCAGCATTACTATCTTTTAGATACCCTAGTACTTAGAAATAACTCGGTAGAACATACAAATCTCCGCCTAATGACTTGTTGGACTCTTGATAGACATAGCTTACTTTCTTCTGTTGGGCACATTTAGAAGCGGATACCAAAAGCCCTCATGATGAGATTTGGACGAATAAAGGATACCATGAAAGCACTCTCCGAACAGTACTCTAATCACCGCAGATTGGAAAAGAGGCTGAAAGAAAATGTCATTAGTGAGGATGAGCTGGCCGGATGTGCCACGAGCTTGACTCCTCAGCACCATGTAGCCCTGAAAAGCAGAACTGTGAAGGGACGCGGTATAATGTCATACTGGCTTGGTCTTCATGTGGAACCAGCTGACCCCTACAAAGGAGGTAAAGTTCGGGCTAGGGTTGGACTTCTTCCAGTCAATTTATATGCATATAATTGACATGACAAGCATTAATTAACAATATTGGCGGAATGCCACGCTTGTTGCACCAAAAACCCAAGTTTTAATTCTCGTTTCTGTTCTTTGCATTTGGTTCGCCCATTTTCATTCTTCTTTGACAGTAGGTAAGTGAAAAAAAAAGTCTAATTGAGTAACTGGATAAAGTCTTTTTGAACCGTTTGCTTATATTGCTCAAAGGGTGATAGCCTTCCCAGCCCTCTTTTTGAATCTACAAAATCTGCAGTTTTAGTTAATATATATGCCGCTGAATCAAGCCCCCATTTTACTTGGTCATTGGATTATTTCTTTTTTGCTTTTCCTTTCTTTTTCCACTGATCAGCATTTGCCTGGCCTCGTGTAATGTTTCCTTTCAACGCCGGTTGCTGGAACCTCGAGTATATTTCCCAAAGACTTTTAGCCTTTATGTCTCCAGATGTCCAATTGGCACCAGGCGCTGATGGCTCCCCTGGAGGTTCAGTTGAGCTTAGAGGACATTTTCACTCCTTTATCGAAATTCCAAACTGGGAAACTGGCGTCGCGGACGCTGGAGCATCGATTACCATATTGGCATTTATTTATCCTACTGGAGGTAGCGGGCCAATAATCTGCTATGAGAGAAATGGTTATGGCGTTCAGATATGGCTCGAACAAGACGGACTCCACCCTAACATGGGAACGCTATCGGTTTCGTTGATTCGAAGAGACTTGGCAGAAGTTTTCACGATGAAAAAAACCGTTTTACACATTAGTGCTTGGAATTACATCGGTGTTTCTTACGATCACACATCTGGAATGGCGCGCCTGTGGCACAATGGAAACGAAGTGCAAGCCAACTGCGTCGGTCCGAACTTTTACTTAGCCACACAGTTCCCTATTCGAATAGGTGCTTTGGCCAAGCTTTGGCAACCTACTTTCTTCACAGGAAGAATATCCCATCTGCATATCTATTCCGAGGCATTGGGGATTGAAAAAATTCGAGCAGTTGGATGTATTCCTCAGAAAGGTGAATATTTCCAGATAAAGAAGACGGTCTGGAATAGGAATGCAATCAGTACGGTCTCAAAACAAAATTCTTCGATTTAAAAGGCACGACGTACAACTCTAAAGGGTTCAAGGCACTTTCCCACGTTGTAACTATCTACTTTTTTAAAATCAATTCTTCATCTTGAATCAAAACGCTTCTTGTTCGTTTCCCTTTGGATCAAACAAAAGGACACCATGTTGATGTAATCAAACACCGAGGTGCCTATGCGCGGACACAAAGATTCATTGTACATCTAGAAGTGTGAATTCGATCTCGCTGTCAACTTCTTTCTAAATTCCAAAACCATGTTATGCGATTTGGCTGAATGCTGAATGCTGATGGTCGTTTGTTTTGTGTATTATTTTAAAAACGCACCCTATAGCAAAAAATAAAAGCATATTTCTTAAGTTGTGATCCATGTCCGTTTTGGCCATTTGAAGCCAAAGATACTAGTGTCTGCCGGCAGGTTTGATGATTTTGAAGCTCTTTCCAAATGAGAAGGGTTGGCACGTCGTGGTGAGAGGACTCGCCTGCCACAAATGTGGCCCTGCCTTTATTACCGTACTCAGGTTAAATATTATCATTATCGTTATCTTTACATTACCATTTTGGTAAATGAGCTGAAAGCTTTTTAACGTGCACTTGCATAGGATACAAGCTTGATGTGGAGTCGGTAGCCATGTCCACTAAAGAAGAGTTGGACAAGAGCAACAGAAGAGCTGCAAATGCAGCGGAGGGTGGTGATAATGAGGAGGAATTTGAAGGAGATACACAAGAGGACAACCAAAGGGCCCCTGACGTCAGATTTGAGGCTTACGTCATAGAGGAGCAGAGGATTCTGGACGGTGATGATGACGACGAGTCCGCGGTCGATGAGGCTGCGAACGACTCGTCGGATGATGATCTGATGAAGACAGCGAAAGGTGACAAAGCAGGCCTACAAGACAGCGGTTGGAAATTCCAAAATTCCACCCGCGTAAGGCATAGGATTAAGAAAATCATTCAGAGGGAACTTAAAAAGGAGGACTTGATGAGCAAAAAAGAAGCTTCGAAGGTAGGACGTTGAAATGTGTTATCTCTGCGTCGTTGAGAAAAAGCAATTTGTCTCCATCTTTCTCAAAGGAAATTGAACAAAGTGAAACCTTTTCTTTAGCCCCCATTGCTCAACTCTATTTTGCTTGGAAGGTTGTAGGAATCCCCGGTGTTCGTTTTCGGAAGCGGAACAGCATTCTTGTAGAAAGGACCACTGTAACTTTCAAAGTTGTCAGTCTGCCAAAAGTTTTCTGTAGAAATTTATGTGTTAAAGTCTTCAGCCTTTCAGTGCACAGTCATTGTGTTTGAACGACAGAATCAAACTCCTCTTGCACTAGAATCGTTTAAAATTTCTGCAGTTTGACTGCGTCCATTAAAATTTGGTGATGTACAGGACTGGAAATGTTCAGTATTAGTGCAACTCATCTCAAACACGATCCTATTTTCTGTCTTCCTCTGGAAAAATGTAGTTAAAATATTTACAATGTTCCCCTATCGCTTTCTAAAAGCTTAAAGCAGCAATTATTAATTAATTAATTAATTAATTAATAATTGCTGCTTTAAGCTTAATTAATTAATCCATTGTTTAGTTAGTTAATTAACAAATTGTTGAGTAAATTAATTGATTTTGTCACTTTTGTTTTAGGTTGAGGATGTGTGGAATTTATCAGAGAAAGATCGCTGGCGCCTGTATCGCAGATGGGTGCAAGATGCCTCCGAAACCTGTCACAGACGTATCACCAACTTGCAACTATGGTTTGATGGAGAGGCCAGCAAATTAAAAATGTTAAAGGAAGAAGAAGAATTATATGCCCTTAAACACGCTGATGTCATCGGAATGACAACCACAGGTATTATTATACAATGCTGATGCTATCTCAATTTTGATTGGCTAAAAGCACCCCGCTAATTCTAGATGGCGCTGTGTCATCGCGTCACATCTACAGACACTGGCATTTATGCATGTAGGTATGACGCGTTTTTGCAGACAATGGTTTTCGTCACCTGAACGTGTCATTGCGTGGCTTACTTTGTTGTTGTTCTGTGAAATGTCTCAACGCTTCTACATTTATAATTGTATAATAAAACAATTATTGGATTCGGTTTTCGCATGATAGCGAAATTATCAAGGCCTCGGTTTGTGTTATCCGCCTCAGCCTTCGGCTTCGGCAGATAACACAAACCTCGGCCTTGATAATTCTCGCTATCATGCTCAACCTCAACCAATAATTGCTTATTGTCGTGCCGGTGTACTGATGTGCAGTCGTTTCCCGCTGTCAAAACAAAACTTAAACGCTAGCTAGATTTCTAAATTTAATAACAATCCTACCATTCAGATTGCATACTGTAACAGATTGGCATTAAAAAGAAATCTGGCAGAACAATGGAACAACTATTTTGCACATACCTCCGTGGAGATCAGGCAATGTTAAACGTGACTGCTATCAGTCTGTTTTCTCGTTGTTGTTGAGTCGCTTTTTGGGTCGAAAAATAAACCAAGCACACGGAAAAGACGTGAAGACCGATATGAAGTGTCGAGAAATTACATAATGGGACTTTTACGTCACAGAATAAGAAAATCAAGATTATTTAACAATTATTGGATGAGGTTGAGCATGATAGCGATAATTATCAAGGCCAAAGTTTGAGGGTGCTTTTGATTGGGAAATCCGGATTTAGATCTTAAAATCCGGATCTTCGGATTTCCAATCGAACACAAAATCCGAAAACGGATTTCGCGACGGATTTTGTCAATTGAAACTGAGGCCTTGATAATTATCGCTATCATGCGAAAACCGAATCCAATAAGTGTTTTATTATGCGTACATCAAACCTCCATCGAAAGCTTCGTCATCTTCCCGGCGGCTTTTTGTTAATTCATCCGTTGCTAAGAAGAAGAAGAAGTTGCTAAGAAGAAGAAGAAGAAAATTTACGGAAATCAGCCTCAACAGTGTCGATAGATGGCTATCATAAAACCCTACTGGATATTATCAAGTGTCAAAAATTGGGATTCAGACGGAAATCGATGGTTTTAATACTGGTTAAAATCAAACAATTTATTGTTCTTGATAATGCGTACGTGCGTGCTTGGCATTGCTCAGCTTACAACCTGCGTCGCGACCCGATACTCTTATAGGGTAGCAAAATTCAGCTGAACTAGCTCTTGTGTAGACTAAGGGTTCCAGGGTCCTAGCGGCACATCCCCACGCAGAAATTCCTAAGG
>BLFK01000489.1:1296710-1303163 GCA_014634185.1 Astreopora myriophthalma
TGTGTGTCACCCGATGGATCTTGAGCACGAAGAGAAATTCTCGTGCAGGCAGCCATGCTCCAAGATTATCTGTGATCTTGGGCATAAATGCCGTAAGTGGTGTGGCGAAATTTGTGGTCCTTGCATGGAGAGAGTAACAAAGGTCATTCCTGATTGCAAGCATGAGCAAAAAGTGCCATGTTCTGTGGATGCTGCTAGCTCCACGTGCAGGAAGATTGTGTCAAAGGAAGCGTCGCCTTGTGGTCACGTCAATCAAGAAGTGCAGTGTTCCCTAGTGCCAAGTGAAATCAAATGCAAAATGCCTTGTGGTGAATTAAAATGTGGTCACCAATGTGCTGGTAAGTAGCTGGATCATCACTGCTCATAACTGTGCAGAACAGTGACACTTACCTCTAATCGGTCAAAAGACAAACAGAAACCTCACTTTGTGCTCTTTGGTGTCCAGTTAGGTTCACTAGTTAAGGTTTTACTTTGAGACAATATTGTATTACTTTGTCGCTACCGATCAACGGTCAAATTGTTACGGATACACACATTTTACTGTTAGTTTACTTTCGTCGAGGTAAATGCTGCCATGAAAACGAGAAATGAATTACTAAACTTGTCTTAAAATCTTGCTAGCCTGGTTCGCTGGAAAGTCATTACTTGAATTTCATTGGCGATAAAAATAGTCTTGAAATTAATGTTCAACGTTGATGCAGAAGACGTTTACTGGAAAGTGAGCTTTTTGTTTCTCAGTTTATTTTTGCTTATTGTTGCAAACGATCAACAGGTCATTGCCATGAATGTCTACAAGGCCGCCTTCATTTACCATGCAAATCCAAATGCGAGCGCACTCTTGTCTGTGGCCACACTTGTCAAGATGACTGTACAAGTGTCTGTCCACCTTGTTCTGAGAAATGTCAGAATTACTGCGACCACCGTATGTGCAATCGGATGTGTGGTGATGTCTGTGAACCTTGTACAAACGAGTGCATCTGGCAGTGCCCGCATCACAAATGCACTAAGCCTTGCAGTGAACCATGCAACAGACCAAGATGTGAGGAGCCATGCCAAAAGAAATTACCATGCGACCACTTGTGTGTCGGCGTTTGTGGCGAGGAATGCCCCACACTCTGCCGAGTTTGCAACGAAGACGCTGACGAGTTCAAGGGATGTGATCCTCAAGCCATGTTTGTGGAACTGGCTGACTGCGGTCACATGTTCGAAGTCAAGACACTGGATGGTTTAATGGATCAGTGCGAGGTTGAAGGAGGGGAAAGGAAGGAAGTTGAGATCAAACACAAAAGATGCCCAAAGTGCAGTAAACCAATTCTGTGTAGTCGTAGGTATGGGAAGATCGTCAAGAAGATTCTTTCTGATTTTGAAGCTGTTAAGCGCCAAGTTGTCATCTCAGATGTTGCTGACAGTGACCAAATCAAGAATATTCTAATGACAGCTCAAGAAATCAAAGGGTTTAGAAATGATGCGAAGAAAATATTTGAGGAAATCACCCAGGGTTCTGTAACGTCTCAAGAAGAGGTCATCAAGCGGCAAAATCAAGTTCTCCTTTTAAAGTTTCTTGATTCTACATACAGTCTCGCGAAGGGTAACGAGTACAAGACACTCTTGAGCAAGATCTATTTTCTGGAGTCACGAGTGGTGAAAACAGTTGATTCCTTCACTGATCAAGAAATCGAAGAATTAATTGAAGAACTGTCAAGAACAAAGCTATTAGTCTGCTTTAAACATTTAATGACAAGCCTGGGACACAATTTCGTCGCTCTTAGTCCTGAGGACAACACGTGCGTCTGCTCCATACAGCGTGCTCTGGAGTCAGGAGAAGCAATTGGTAAGTATGGGGATTTTAGTTTTTGACACAAATAGACATCAGGCGACTACAAAATCAGTGATACACAATGACAGCAACCATAAGCATATTATTCTTGAATAAAGACCTCGATACTGAAATTGACCGTGCAATGCCGAGTCAATGATTTGATTTGATTCATGAACAAGAGGATACATGTAGGCAGCCTTGCAGCTGCAGACCGTGCATGATTTTTCCGCAATTTGATTATGTGGCGCCAAAACCATTTACACTTGTTTGTTGGAGGCGAAGCGTGGCCGAGTGGTTAGGGTGCCGGACTTGTAATCAGGGTGCCCCGGGTTCAAGTCCCCGCTCTGACTGGACTCGAGGAAGACCTGAGATAACGAAGAATAGACCCAGTTTCTGTGACCAGCGGTTTTCAAGGAAACATCGATTTGTCGGTCTTGCTCATTCTCGGGGGCTCAAAAACTCTTGTTCTGGTCGTTATTATCGGAGCATTTTCGCTCCTGACCACTTGCTGGAATTGCTCGGGGAAGTCCTCGGTTCAACTTCCCAGCTGCGCTTGTAAATATCTAACTTGTCTGCCTCCCGCAAGTAGGGATTCTTAACTCTGTTAAGTTTATTTCTGTCATTTGTTTCATTGGCGCTGAAGAGCCCCTCGAGGGGACCCGATTGGTCCTGTTGCTGGACCTGTTACTTGAACTTATCAATTTGATTTAGCGGATCGCTTACTGTGTTCAGTGCCAGCTGTAATAAACACATTCATTGTGTATTGCCTTCTAGCTCATCAGAGAAAACAAGAATCTATGACCGATATCTACAGGATCAAGAAGAAGTACGGATTGCTGGAGGCAGCGGACATGATTGATTCTGATTCAGATTTAACTGGGATGATTGCTAGGCCCAAGAACATTGCAAAAGGACCTTGGTACAAATGCAACAAAGGTAATTTTATTAAAATAGACCTTTTCGCGATAAAATCAACCATATTGGTTGTAGGGTAATCACGGCTAAAATTACAGTGAATGCACGGAATTTTGGCCGACTCTCAACCCCTGTAACTACAGAAGAAGTATTTTGAGAGCGAAAAGTCTTTTAAAAGGCATTTGTACTGACATTATTTTCATGAAGTATGACGAAGAGATTCAGGCTACAACGACCGTAAACGTATTTTTAAGATTTCATTCAAATCCTTCTAATCAAAATTATGGAAATTCCCGCGAAATTAGAAGCGAAATGGGGAAATTATGGACGTCATACCTCCTATACTGGCCTAATTTCTAATTTTCTGTTAGATGAATGATATCAATGAAATTATTAAAAATAGCGGTAAATATTGGAAATCACTTTGAGTACCAATGCCAAAGAAAAAACGATCGGAGGACTTTTCTTACTTTGTTCGATGCTTACGCAGTTCGCAGAAGCACAGAAGCGTAAGACTCGACCATTTATTTATAGGTATCCCATTGAAAATTCCTCAAAGTAAGGAACCTTTCTTAATACACGGTTATATTTAAAGCTTCAAGCTTGTGGGCCCGTGTATAGAAAATAACAATTCAAATAAACAGAACAACGTTAAGAATCCCATCTGGAAGGAGGCAACCAGTTGGCTATTTACAAAGCGTAGGTGGAGTTGAATTCGGGAACACTGAAGACAAATCCATTTGGTGCGGGTCACAACGGGATTTGAACCCGGAACATCCGCGTGCATATCCAGTGCCCTAAAAGTTACAGTTTTCTACGAAGAGAAGTTACACCTTTAGAGGGCGAAATTACAATACACACGAAATACGATAGAACTTACCGACTGTTTCGAATTCAGTGTACATAACCCACCAATTTGGTTAGCAAAATATGCCAGTACAAACTAGTTCTTCGTCGACAAAGCACATGGCAGATGTCCCCGATGTTGACGTCAAAATGTAGGCACGCAATGGGAGCTACAATGCCTTTGTGAGGTCACAAGCCAAAATAACGCTGATTTTTCTCCGATTATTTCTTATGTTTTACTGCAACAACATGTAAGATAAGTGCATTTGTTTTTATTCTTTGGCACGATTTCGTTGATCTGCAAGTGTTCAAAAGCGAGGCTTTCTTATAACATCCTTTAGGGCCCGATTACATGGCGAGTTTCAGGCCAGACTGAAATTTCGCGATCGGTCCCGGCACCCACAGGTCTGAAATTTTCTTGCGATTACATGCTCAATTTCAGCCTGGGTTAGAAATGTAAACTTAGGTGGCAAGATTTGCTGGGTTACGTTATTCACCCACATTCCCCTTAGCATAGGGCTCCTTAATCCATCAAATAATTCGTCAACAGTCACAAGGTTTAGGGTTCTTTGTTCTTTGTTCTTTACTGTGACGCCGAAATACTCCTTGGAAACACGGTGAATCTAAGCAAAGTCGTTACTCTCAAAAGCAGAAGCTGCAGAACCCAGACAAGTGTTGAAACAATTCATGGCGGACGTTTTGATAGGCTTTTATAGATTGTGCTGGCATAATTTTTAGCATAATTTGAGAAAACAAGCATAGTGTTTCCCATTTTTGAAAAAGTAGCACTGCTAGCATAATTCAGGGTCGTAACGAGGTATATTTTTTCATCTCTGATCCCGTAATTTTACCCAAATTTTTGATCCCTGGTTCCAAAAGTGATGAGAATTTTGATCTCTGATCCCGCAAAATTTTGTTGATCCCAGGGCATTTTCTCTTCATTGCGCCAATGCGACATTATGAGACTAAAATAAAAATATGCTACTTCACATTTCTTTCACTATATTATAATGACCCAAAGCATTTAACAGGATCCTACCTGAATTAACTCGATCACCACTTCTTTTGTTCGTCTTTACCATTGTAGCATATAACCTTTCACTGATCATCATCGAACGGTCCGACACTTCGCTGACACGTGTAAACATTCTTGATTTTGCTCAAATTTAACTATAAGGTTAATTTCCCTAAATTCAAAACAAACTAGAGCGATACTATACAATTCCTAAACCTCTTTTAGGGAAACACAGGGAAACAAATTTTCTGTAATGATCTGATACATTTCGATTCCATCCGCCTGACGAAAAAAAAGAAGGCTTGAAATTGACGTTAATATTAGCCTCATTAATTTTTCAAAAAGTTCATTTTAATAACCAAAATTGGAATAAAACGTATTTGTCGCAGGAACCTTTCTTGACTATTCGTTTAAAAAAAAACATCGTTTGGTAATGCCTCAAACTTTAAAATTTCATAAGCATACGACCTGGGTTTTCTTTTCTTTATCTATTTGCACTTGTATTCGCTATTCGCGTTTTCCAGACATCTGAAATAGATCCCGCGAGGTCTTCAATGCGTGACTCTACATTGCCTTCTTTGTTAGAAATCTATTGAAATGTATCTATCGAGAAAACTTGAGCAAAGTTTGACTCTGGAAAGGCCCGGGATTTTTTCTGAGCTTGTTAAAACACAAATCGTGTCACTCTCCTGCCGGATCTACTGCGTCCAGCTTCGAAACGCGTCGGTTGATCATCATCGTCTTCACGGTTGTCACCATCACTTTCCTCCTCACCACTGCTCTCATAATCATCCTCGTCGGACCCGTTAGCCAAGTTTTTCAGGCGTTGCTCCTCGTTTCGACCTAGGAGAAATTTCTCACCATCCTGAATCACCGTTGCAATATCTAAAATACACTGAGGTGGGTTGTTGCTGTCTTCATTGCCTACAATGTATACTAACGGATCTTCCTCTGATGGCTCAAGCCAGTTAATATGCATGGTACGCTCGAAGATACCATCATTGCTGCTATGAAGGTCCTCCCGAAGAATAGCTAGGAAAAAGGGCTCCAAATAACGTTTCCAGTTGTGTTTTAGGGCAACTACATCTCCCTTTGCAAAACGAACTGAGTTTCAATCTGTGCTCTTTCAGGTTGTCCTGCGTCTAAGGCCTGCAGCTCTTCGAGCATGTCAACAGCATTTTCAGTTTGACTTGTTCGAACTCTTCGGATCATGCTTAGGGCTAGAGGGAGAGTTCCTGCCTTTTCTTTCGTCTTGTCTCTTACTCTTTGCTGCCTCACGCCTTGTCCAAATTCTTTAGCAAACAGCCTCAGTTCCCTTGCTTCTTCACGCAAATCATCCTTCTCATTAAAGGACCACACTCAACCAAAATGCATTGCGGGCGAGCACTGTACCGGCGCCATTTTCTGTAATACAGATAAGACGTTTTTGCCGATTGTTTTCGATCATCGGACTGTACCATTGCAATCCGCAGAGGTAGGCTGCTGTAGATGCCTCCCTGATGTTGTTTGAGAATTTATAGTTTGTACTTTGCGTATATTTGGTTGTTTACCTTCGTTGTTTACTAACATGAAGCGTTCAAACAGAGGAGGTCCGCGACGTAAGGAAAGTCGCCATGTTGTAGGGCTTACAACTTCTACGCTTAAGTTGTGGAATGAGCGTAAAAGAAGTCTAGGATTCACAGATAAATCCAATAGCGAATTTGCAGAGGCCCTGCTTCATGGTATTGTGCAAGGGGAAGGACAAAAAGGGACGCGCACCTCAAACCAGCATCACGACAAACACATCCACGAAATTTGCCACTTTTCCTACTGCAAGTGTTTTTGCACTGGCAAGTCTGTTCAAAATCATTAGATAAAT
>BLFK01000489.1:1306720-1319220 GCA_014634185.1 Astreopora myriophthalma
GAGCCAGCCCGGCTTCTCATATGAACACATCGTAAATTTTACAAAGGAAAGAGTGGCGAGGCGAGATCTCGGAAACCGAGCCAGCCCGGTTGACCGGGCTCATATGAAGAGGCCCTAAGGTAGGACGTTTTAATGAGAATGTTTGCGTATATAATTGTCTTCTTGAATCTAGATATCACCAGGATTTCCATACAAATCCTTACATTTGAAGCCATGTTGTTATTTCCCGACTTTCACACGAGCTTGGGCTACTGTGCACTAAGTGCCCCAATGTTGTTCGCTTTGAAACCAGCAATGGTCACAGTACCTAGTCTTCCCCTGCTGCTTTGTTTCAGTCTTTTGTTTTATGCTATGTTATGTGCTCTGGTTTACAATTTAGAAATACTGTTCGAATTCACTAGAATTTGCCATATTTAAATATCACTAGCAAATGGCGCAAATTTTGTCGGTGGTGCCCTTGCAAATTTGGGCAAAGTAGAAAAAGAAATCGAGGCGTTAGTATGAGGTCACAACTTTATTGTTTCTAATTGGATGTCCTTGCTAACACACCCCCAACACACCGCCGACTTGAGATGTGGTCGGTAAGAAAGGGCGCTCTGCAATCGCGCTGCAGTCGACGCAAGTCCGTGCTACGGGACAACTCAAATTAACGAAAAATGGACATGGAAGCATCTCTTACTCGGGAGGGAAAAATCCATGCTTCTGAACTAAGCCATTCCTCGGAGACATCAAGTACAATTCTATGCAAGAACATTGTTTTCTTTTGTTGTTGTTTAGTTACTTAGTTAGTTAGTTTTTTTTTTTCAGTAGACCTCACTGATAATGTGGGTAAAAACGGTGTTTTGTTGCATTCAGTTACTTTTTGACGAGTTTATGTCTTAATTTCATAGATTTGGGCGTTCGTGGGTGTCAGCGGTGGCGGCCGAGGTGTGGATGTCCAGCCGCTAGAAGCAAGTGAGTTGTTAATTAATGCTACTGTCCAACCAGACAGTCAGTCAGTCATCAATAATAATAACAGTGATAACAGTAGCAAAGACATCGACAATGACCTTGCTTAAGTCTCGATTTTATAGCCGCGGTTACGCGAGGCAACTTTACCTTGGTAAATGTAAGGTTTACCTAGGGGAAGCTTGCCTTTATCGTGTAACCGATTTTACCTTGGTAAAATTTAGCCAGGTAAATTTTCATGTTGAAGTGACCGAGAACAATAGGAAATTACCGAAGGAAAACCCCAGGTGGATTGAGGGGTCTTCTCGCTCTCCCAGGTAAACCCACCAATGAGAAGGAGAGAAGGTGCACGTGCAGTGCGTGTTCAGCTGGTAGTTGAAATTATAATTTGCAAGATTTGGTTTTGGTGTCTATAAATCGAAAGGTGGCTTGGTACATGTAACCTTACTTACCTAGGCAAATCAAAACCCCAGCTAATTTATCTAGGTAAAATTTCCCTTGGTAAGAAAAACCTGAGCTTATATAGCCGACCACAAGTGCTCTACTTATTGGGGAGACTACAATTTAAATCAAACCAAATCAAGTCAGATTTCATCAAATGTGTGACACCGAGTCCGGGAGTCGAACCCGGGACACATCGGTGAAATGCGAGCGCTTGCCCCACTGCTCCAACCCCGCTCCCCTGCAACAAATTAACCTGCAATAAAGAACTAAACGTAGGGTAGATCATTTGACGTATTAGTACATTAGAACTTATGATATTTTCACATATCGCGTTCAAACTTTATTTTGTAACACTGAAGAATTAAAGATATAGAGTATGATCACGGTGCATAGATGGAGTAATAGATGCAGTTAAGAGGTGTGAAACGTACGACATAAGACATAAAACTTGATCCAGGTGGAACCGCGAGAACAGAGAAGAAAGAAGCTCGGTAAACAGCCATGGTCGTTTTTTATGTGCCTAGTGTATGTTCGATTATCTGAGGTAGTTTACATGATCATTGGATCTTCTTATCTCCCAACTAGAGGAACTATCTTATCGCTAGAAAGATCGTAGCGCTGGGGCCAAGTTCAATTTTTGCCATTTAAAGTGAAATACAGAAAACAGTATGGGGCTGGGATGATCCGCCTTCAAGGATCTTTCGGGTTCTAGGTCTTCCTTCTTCTATGAAAAAGCCTCATAAACAAAGTTTACAATTTCTACCAACATTGTTGCAGTTTTTTTACCGTCATGACACGTGGTAAAAAAAAAAACACAACAACAACCGGCAATCACAATAATCGAACATACAATCAACGGAAGAAAAGTAAAGAGAAACGAGACGAAATTGAACAATCGCTTACATTGTCCAAATCCTAGCTCCACGTCGTGACCATCAGTTTGTAAAATTTGATTTGCATAGCTGTACAGGACAGTCTTTCAACAAATAAACATTTTATTTTTGACCTGATGCGTTTCGGCTTCTGCCTTCATCAGGGGTCTCCGTTCTGCCTTTGATTACAAATGATTGGAGTTTATTTTTTTATTTTCATTTTTTTACGTTTATAATGACGTACTAAAGCGCGACGTTCAGTAACTTAAAGTGCTACCATGATGAAAAACAAAAATTGATCAGTTCTCGTTTTTCTTCACATTTCGAAAATACTTGAATGCTCAGCGGGTGAATTTTTTTGCAGTAACTTCGAGAGGAAGACTGTTTATTTTAACTGCATTTTTTTTAAACGGTCTCCCATTACTTGGTGTGGGTCCGACCGATAAGCCCTCAGAAAGCTGGATCGAGGAGAAAGTGACGTCATTTACTCACTAGCTTAAGAATGGAGTGTGTGATTGCGGCTTATTTAGTACGCAGCACGGGAGTTCTTTTGCTTTTAGATTGTCAAATCCGTGTTCTGCATACAAATTAAGCCGCATTGACATACTCCATTTTTAAGCGAGAGGGTAAATGATGTCACTTTCTCCTCGATCCAGCTCTCTGAGGGCTCATCGATCGGAACCGCACCAAGTAATGGCGGACCGTTAAATCAAAAACTTCCGGTCAAAATAAATAGTCTTCCTCTTCAAATAATTGCATAAAATCTCGCATGCCGAGTATTCAGCACAAGTACTTTCGAAACGTGAAGAAAAATGAAGAGTAATTTTTGATCGTAGTAGCAGTTTAACTACGTGGTTTCCATAATTATTGATAGGTAAGTTAAAACCTGTCTCACTCTTTCTACCTACTGTAGTTTGCAATTCTTACACTCTATTATGTCAATCACCCACGTTGAATGACAATCCACTGAGTGGAATTTGTAGAAGACCCCATAGTCACGGGTCTTTGAGAAAAAAATTATTTACGCGGATACACTAACAGCATCTTTGTCTGTTGCAAGGTCCATAACCACCAGTTACGTTGGGGTTCCCCTCATACATTCATACTGTGGTTCTGCCTTCCAATTTGGTGCTCGCGAAAGTATGTCGGTGGCTTTTCAGTGATCTATATGCAATCAATGGTCGTTTTTCAAACAAATGCGGGTTAGTCTTTCTTTTGAAGCAACTTAAATAGTTGCAGAGAAGCCTGAAGAAAGTCCCGGCTTAACTGGGACTCGAACCCATGACCCTGCAATTGCGCGCGCTGCACACTGCTCTACCAACCGAGCTATCAAGCCAACTGGGAACCAGTCACTTGCGAGTTCGTGTTATTTCCCGTAATAGGTGAATGTATGCATGTGATGGACAAATGTACGAAATTGTTCATATTCATATTTTACATTGTTCAACTAGATGTAAATTTTATGTACTTCTCCATCGTACATTCACCTATTACGGGATGTAACAAAAACTCACAAAGAGGTACAGTAACAAAGGCTGACAAACTATTCGAATAGTTTTGAGAAATGTTGAATTCTTCTGTTTCAAATACCCATTATAGGATGCTGAGGGCGCAAATACATTTCCGGGATAAATATTACCGCACCAGTAATTTGCAATTACCACTGAGAATCCAGTCATGTCTTAAATATAGAAATCAATGCAAAATGGCCACCGTATCGGTACAGAGGTCGATTTTATGATTGCCAAGCTCAATTGCAGTGTCATATTAATGATTACTCCATTAAGTTAGCAAATATTTACGATATGTACTCTCGAATTGGGAACTAATTCTCGCAAGAGTAGATGAGGTAAGAGAACATATCCCCAATACGTGGCCCTCTATCACAACCTGGTTCCCAGGGCTTTTCTCCCGCCCCCTCCTCGGCGGAGAAAAGCCCTGGGAACGAGGTTGCCTCTATCAATGCATAGTTAGAGGGAGACTGGTTTGGAAACCCGGCAAACTTCAGAGGAGCAGATTATTGTTTAATTTTTTCGAGATCACGTGACTATGACCGTGCAACAGGTAGCTTTCAAGTTCGCATCGATAGCGGAGAATTACATCGGAAAATTTAGCTTTTGATAGTGAAGTTTCGTGTCGTTTTAGATTTATAATAACTCTCGAAAGCTCAAAAATATGCCTGGTGAAGACTGTGCTGTTGGGGCTGTGGTTCACCTTGAAGGACCAAAGGAATCGGCATATGGAAACTACCAGCTCCAAGGAACGTCGAGTACAAGAAATGGAGAGATGACTGGTTGAACGAACTTACCAAAACAAGAGAGATCGAAACTTTAAAAGTCAAATCGGTAACGACAGGGTCTACACTTGTGAGAGGCATGTTCTTCTGGACCTAGAACCAGCAATCAAAAGGTTATTTAGGGGCTTAAACTAGCGTAAATTCCGATTATGATCACTCTAACATCATAAACTTGCAAGTAAAACTCTTTCCATGGTTGCTACGCTTTTGTTCCTTACACACAACGATCTTCTCCAGATCCTCGGTTATTTACGAAATTACTCTAATTACTTCAGTTACGGCGTCTTCAAAGTGCACGTCGATGTTCTCTTCTGCCTCCATAATCTCTAAAATCGCGTCAAAATTATCTCCGAACAGAAAGAGATCGCTGCCATCCGCCGTGTTTGTTTGCGTGTTGTTCACGGTACTTGTCGTCTCAATCTCAAACGCAAAACAATAGCCCAGTCCTTTGAAGTTTGCTGGGTTTCCAAACTAGTCTCCCACTACTATGATCAATGGTACTTTTTAAAATATATTTTTAGTACGAGGTCATGAGACTAGCTATTTAAAGAACGGGTACCGGTTGGTCAGTCTTGTGAAATATGAACCGCGAGGTCATGGGGCTGAGGTTAAAATGCCTCCACGCGTGGCGCGAAATTTAAAAATAGATTGAAAATAATCACCAGGAGACATACCGATATGTTCTCACCTCATCCTCTCTTGATTGATTCTGTGACGTACCATTGTCTCCAATATTTTTTAGACAGAGGCAAAGATATTCATTAGTCAGTAGGTAGATTTGTGAAGTCGACAGTCCTTCTTCTGCAGCCCTCAGCAATTTATGGTAGCCCCAGCGTGAGTTCCGCCCGACTGACTTCAGAACGTGCAGCGCACCTATCACGATGTATCTTATGCCTCAAAACAATGATAGGCATACAACAATTTCTCAGGGTCGTAACGAGGTATATTTTTTCATCTCTGATCCCGTAATTTTACCCAAATTTTTGATCCCTGGTTCCAAAAGTGATGAGAATTTTGATCCCTGATCCCGCAAAATTTTGTTGATCCCAGGGCATTTTCTCTTCATTGCGCCAATGCGACATTATTAGACTAAAATAAAAATATGCTACTTCACATTTCTTTCACTATATTATAATGACCCAAAGCATTTAACAGGATCCTACCCGAATTAACTCGATCACCACTTCTTTTGTTCGTCTTTACCATTGTAGCATATAACCTTTCACTGATCATCATCGAACGGTCCGACACTTCGCTGACACGTGTAAACATTCTTGATTTTGCTCAAATTTAACTATAAGGTTAATTTCCCTAAATTCAAAACAAACTAGAGCGATAGTATACAATTCCTAAACCTCTTTTAGGGAAACACAGGGAAACAAATTTTCTGTAATGATCTGATACCTTTCGATTCCATCCGCCTGACGAAAAAAAAGAAGGCTTGAAATTGACGTTAATATTAGCCTCATTAACTTTTCAAAAAGTTCATTGTAATAACCAAAATTGGAATAAAACGTATTTGTCGCAGGAACCTTTCTTGACTATTCGTTTAAAAAAACATCGTTTGGTAATGCCTCAAACTTTAAAATTTCATAAGCATACGACCTGGGTTTTCTTTTCTTTATCTATTTGCACTTGTATTCGCTATTCGCGTTTTCCAGGCATCTGAAATAGATCCCGCGAGGTCTTCAATGCGTGACTCTACATTGCCTTCTTTGTTAGAAATCTATTGAAATGTATCTATCGAGAAAACTTGAGCAAAGTTTGACTCTGGAAAGGCCCGGGATTTTTTCTGAGCTTGTTAAAACAAAAATCGTGTCACTCTCCTGCCGGATCTACTGCGTCCAGCTTCGAAACGCGTCGGTTGATCATCATCGTCTTCACGGTTGTCACCATCACTTTCCTCCTCACCACTGCTCTCATAATCATCCTCGTCGGACCCGTTAGCCAAGTTTTTCAGGCGTTGCTCCTCGTTTCGACCTAGGAGAAATTTCTCACCATCCTGAATCACCGTTGCAATATCTAAAATATACTGAGGTGGGTTGTTGCTGTTTTCATTGCCTACAATGTATACTAACGGATCTTCCTCTGACGGCTCAAGCCAGTTAATATGCATGGTACGCTCGAAGATACCATCATTGCTGCAATGAAGGTCCTCCCGAAGAATAGCTAGGAAAAAGGGCTCCAAATAACGTTTCCAGTTGTGTTTTAGGGCAACTACATCTCCCTTTGCAAAACGAACTGGACGAGTTTCAATCTGTGCTCTTTCAGGTTGTCCTGCGTCTAAGGCCTGCAGCTCTTCGAGCATGTCAACAGCATTATCAGTTTGACTTGTTCGAACTCTTCGGATCATGTTTAGGGCTAGAGGGAGAGTTCCTGCCTTTTCTTTCGTCTTGTCTCTTACTCTTTGCTGCCTCACGCCTTGTCCAAATTCTTTAGCAAACAGCCTCAGTTCCCTTGCTTCTTCACGCAAATCATCCTTCTCATTAACACTATCCTCTGGCCTAAAATGTTCTTCCCCGAGCTTTGCACGATCATAAAGCCACTCAGGCTCCCTCTTGTTTATTGTCCGTTCCGTGTAGTGACTTTGGGGTCCAGTATACATTGAAAAGGAAGAGTGATACACCTTCTGTAGAGATTCAACAATACAGCTTGGCCTGCGGCTGCCATAATCATGCATGTCTGGAGTGGGACGACTTGGGGTTCTCATTCCCGCGAAGAAATGTTCCACATGTAGTGTCATGAAACTTGGAAAACAGATATCTTGTGCAATATGCTGCAAATCGTTTTCAGAGAAGAACGACTTCATTTTCTCAAATGACGAATGAAGCATTTTAAAAGCTTCCCTTGTAGGTTTTGACAATTCTAGATCAGGGCCCTGAGGACATCTTCGTCCCGTTCGAAATATGCCTGCCTCTCTATGTCTTTCATGACATCGGCCGCTTCTTTGAGAATGTTCAAACCGTCTTCCAAACTTGGTTGGACGCTTGCCCTCTTTGGTAGTTCTTCTTCAAGCTGAAAGAGTTCAACAAACGGCCCCAATTTCTCTCCGAGAAGTTTATAGCTTTTTAAGCTTGAAATTAGTCTGACGGCTTGATTGTTCGTGTCACAGACAAATATAGATTCTCCATATGATGCAAGCGCTGATGGCGAATGAAACCGAACTGTAAAACCGTCTTGCATCCCTGGCTGGCTTCCTCCCAGTGACTGAATAACCTTGCCATCGTTACAAAAGTTCACTGAATGGTCATGAGAATCAGAGAAGACTAGCTTCTCTGCTGTTTTAGTGATGCCAAGGATAACTGACTTGTCCCTCTTAACAACACTGGTTAGCTCCATAAAGGCGTCTCCACGAGGAAGGCATTGAATTCCTTGGTTGTGCATCGAAATAAGGAGCCCTTCCGGAGCATCATAAATTCAAAGCGGTTGACCCTGGTTTACCACAAAATGAATCTCCAGTTGGGATTTGTAATGTTTTTGCTGGATGTCAAAGTCAAACTGCGAGATTTTGAAAATGGTCTTCTTGTCAAAGCTGAGGGCGAAGATTGACGTGTCTACTCCGAGCGGCTCATTCTCAGATTTAGGGGTAGTAGTGAGAGAAACTAAACACCCAACGTCGGTCAATTCTCCTGTCGACCAAAGGCATACATCGTATACCTTCACTTTACCAGATGGACTGGTTTGACTTGAAGCTTCACCTTCACCAGGCTCGACATCTGCGTCACTGGCTTCGAGTTGAAGAAGTGCACGACTCCTGTTCAGCATTTGTTTAATATCGATAACCTTTAAACCATAGTTGTTTCCCCCGAGTAGTACTATCAGATGATCATCTTTTATTACAATGCCTTGAGGATTACAAATTCCTGCTTTGGGGCCAGCAATCGGAATGGCACAGACGGGATTATGCAAATTTGCCATGAATATTGTTGACTTTTTTCTGTCACAAACAAACAGAAGACTGTTTTTAGAGGAAAATGCCACAGCAGTTGGAAACTTCAGCACACTTTCAGCAGGATTTTGACGCCAATACCTATCTTGTTCGGTTATGAGTGTTGCAACAATCGGATCATCAGGCAAGGAGTCTAACAATTGCTTGCGGAAAAGGGCAACTGCGGTTGTCATGTTCATTTGATCCTTGTTACGCAAACAGCTACGGGGAAGTTCTTTGGCTATTGGCTTGGAGATGTCTTCATCTGTATCTCCTCTCGCACTGCTCAACAACTTCAGGCTAACCAGATAATCGCCAACAAATGTCCAGTAATTGAACAACGAACTTCTTACAAGTTTTAAAACGTGTGGAGGATCTGGAATAGGTACTTTCTGTTTTTTTTCCTGAAGAACAGTCATGTAAGCTCTCTGGGCAGCTTCAGAGTCAGATATCCATGACAATTCGTGCATTCGCGAACAGGGAAGGCCATCCAGCTGACAAAGTTTGCACTTTCGTTTTAATTTGTTCGTTGAAGCGTAACCAAGAGTTTTGCAGTCGTCACAAATAATACCTTCTTCATCACATGTGCTACATGAAATAGTACACTTGGATGAGCTCAAAATACAGTTTTTGCACGATTGTATCAGTTCTTCTGTCTGGCGATCGTACATCTTAACTTTGTCGGAACCTCCCTTGCAGGATCGATAGAAGCAGCCGACTGGAAATGAAACAAGTCCGTCAAGGTTAGCTGTTCTAAATTCGTGTGCTTCACTGACGAAGTCGATGGATTTTAGATATTTACCAAGGTCCTCGTTGCACATGTTACACAAATCGTTCACTCGGTCAAATGATAGAAATGGAGGATCTTCTAAACCAACAATTTGATGAAGGTGGGGGGCGTATCTCAGTGCAGGTTTAAGTTGCATCCCATCCGTTGACTTGTTTACCAGGAAGACTTTCAAGTCGGTTTTTTGTGGCTCGACAGGTTTTACTTCAAAGTCCAGCAGCAGATCAATGGCGGTCAAAATTTCTTCCTTGTGAGCTCTGCTGTGAAAGTTTAGAGGGGGGTTTCTCTTGGAGATGGTGTTTGGATGCACAAATGCGAAGTTCCGATTCTCCACGTACTCTTTCAAACAAAGACAACTTTGTTTGCCTTTTCCAGCAGCACCTTTCCCCCTCAAGAGGTAACTGCAAGACTTGCCAAATTTAAATTGTAATCTCTCTTGAAATTTAGTCAAAGTCTTGTATTTCTCACAGAAATTGGTCAATCTTCCCTTATTTAAAGACTCCCAAAGGAATGAGTGAGTCTCTTGGTAGAACACATGATCTTTGCTGAGGGCTTCCGAGACTGTGGTAAAAAACAGAAGAGCGGATGCTTCATCTATGCCTTCCATTAAAATCTTGACTTCAACCCGTTTCTTAATGTCTCCAGAATTTCTCAATTCTTGATAGGAATTCCAAGGTTTAATGTATCTCTTAACATCACCCAGTGATTCTAGATAGATTTCACCCTCTGTAGTTGCACTTTCCGAAACCATATTTCAATACTTTCAAGCGTGAACATAATGTCCTGGGGCATGCTGTTCAGTTCAAATGTGGCCTTTTGATTTGCCTCATTCTCTTGGTCAGATATTCTTTCCGATAATATACGAAGTTTCCCTTTCAGCTTTGCAACGTGAGCTCCCATTGCCCACAAATACATACCAGACAAATCTTTTTCCTTGGAGCATTGTTGCCTCTTGACATGTTCATCGACGTTTGCTATTTGTAGTTGCTTGTTCAATTTAACTGATTTGTTGCATGTACAACAAAACACTACATCCTCTTTCACGACAATAAACTGATTTCCGTACTTGCTGTGAACTCTAAGCGCAAAGCGTAAGATGTTTTCTTCTTTGGAGTCCATGGTTTGAAAAAGAATTGCAGTAGAATAGCTCTCCATTATGCGGTAGACGAGCTCAGAGAAGCTCATTGATATTTTCACTTCATTATCAGTCTGGCTTGGTAACGATCCATTCAAATTTGCATCAGGAGGATGTACAGGGAGCACATAAATCTCACAAAATCCTATCCAGTCTCGATACATTAAAGAGCAGCGTTTAAAGTAGCCGAGGCAGACACGCAGATCTTCATCTGATTTCACGCACATCACGTCAAAGCTGTCATAATAATACATAGCTGTAACCTTTGAGAGGGAAAATCGATCGACAACAGACTTTTGGAGAGATTCGATGCGATGTGGACGAGGCCGTGATAATGTAAATATTCCTTTTTGATTGGCGCTAGATGAAGTAAATTCCGCATTCAGTTCTCGACATTCCACTTTGAAAGTAACGACAGCTTCTTCTACATCTAATTTATCTACGATCAAATAATGAAGCCAATATGTCAGGAAAATAAATTATTAACTCGTAGATTTTTATTACAATTTTTCTTCATAACTTTTTGATTACAAAATCAGATGAAATGCCTCTGGAGAAAAACACAACTCAACGTTTTGGGAAAAGCTGTTTGTGGTCTCCGAATGATATCAAGAACAAAGTAAAACGTTCCTCAGTTTGTCAATTTTTAAATTAAGACTTGAAAAGACGATCAAAGGTTTAATTTTGCTTTTCTACTTCGGGAGTTGCACTGTTATGGAAGTAATCAGCTAACGTGCGTCCTACACGGTTACCACTCAAACGGCAAGTGGTGTTAACGTGTCGTTTAATGTTTCCCATTCGTCTATGGCCGTTTAATGCACCTGTGTGGCCACAAGAACACTTAAATTTGTTTCCAGGAATTATTTCAACAGTGGGAAACGCCTTTTTTACCCGCTCGGGAAAGTGGCGATCACCTTTAGGAGCGTCGTTTCTACCTTCCGTCGTTTCCGCCAGGCATAAAGTGGGTGCCTGCCCTTGCGGGTCGTTACTTTTTGTAGGAGGATTTGCAACGATGTAAAGTCTATTCATGTCAACATGATTTACATAGTTGGCATAATTCGTTTCAAACTTCTTCACACAGAAAGTAAAATCCCCTTCTCGTGCAATGGGCATAACTTCGAAACCGTCGTGGTAATAAATCTTTATTCCAGACATAATGCCATACGCCTTTTTGATCATTTCTTTGCATTCTTCTAATGAAAGAGCTGTGGGAACCAATTGTAATTCTGTGGTTCTCTTTGCGTCAGCTGGAAACATTCCAGAAACGGTGGGAGGCCATTTAAGTAGCTTAATGGGCATCTTAGAGGAGGTTTCCGCTGCAACAACCAAAAACGGCAAATATTGCCTTTGTCCATTGCTTTGCTATTTTAATCGCTACAGTATCCGGAATAAATAGAAGTGAATTTAATAGAAAATACCCATATTGAGTTTCATCTGAAATCGGTATCACGTGGAAACGCTTGATGAGTTTTTTTGCGATACTCTCCGTTTTTAACGCAACTTTTATAGTTCCCTATAGCATTAATAAATATAAAGTGAACTCACCTGAATCTGTTCTTGGAATGCCTTGTACACGTTTTGATTGATCCAAAATGACGCTCTCAATAGAATGCACAGGCGTTAAGCTATACAAGAAATGAAAAATGAAAAATAATAACATATTTAAACCTAAGGCTTATTTATTAGTTACCAACCGTAGCATCGTAGTGTACAAAAGTCCTAATTTGCTTTAAAGAAGTAATATCGATCGATATCGACATATCGATCGCTCGCTATTAAATAATCCATCCTCAAAGAAGAAATGCCTCAATACCACGTAGACGCTTAAACGTGGTGTCTGTTTCATACCTGAGACCCGTCGACTGTTCATTCTTGCGAACAGCAAACTGCTCCATCGACTTTTGTACCACAGTCTTCCTCTCCCTCTTTCTTCCACATATGTCCGTCCTGTCCCAAAATGCACGCAGAAATAAACCGACGAATTGGCATGTACTGTATGTACGTACATAATAGTTAAATTCACTTATACATACATAGGATATTTTTTACCAAGTTCCAGAAAATCAGTTGGAACCTACATATGCCGTAAG
>BLFK01000489.1:1321720-1339220 GCA_014634185.1 Astreopora myriophthalma
AAAAATTATGCCATTTTGGTCGCTATGATCCGAAAGCGAAGCTATTTTGTCAAAAAAGTTTCGTCCCGGTCACCCGGGCTGGAGTGTTCATATGGCAAAATTCTCATCCCGGTTGCCGAGATCTCGGCCGGAAAAACCGAGATCTCGGTAACCGAGCCAGCCCGGCTTCTCATATGAACACATCGTAAATTTTACAAAGGAAAGAGTGGCGAGGCGAGATCTCGGAAACCGAGCCAGCCCGGTTCATCGGGCTCATATGAAGAGGCCCTAATGCGGTTTTAATACGCCGAAGCGCGAAAACAAAAAGGAGAGCCATAAATTAAATCCAGCTTGCTTGGATTCACACACAGAATTGAAAGGTATCTAAACTCTCCTCCTTACCAAAAGGGCTCCACTTAGCATTTTTGCGGTCAACCCAGATGTATGTATGTATGATTTTAAACGAAGTGGAAAGGAAAACGTAACCCACAAATTGGTGCTATCGTATCGGTTTTTAGATCATGGTTTTGTGTCTGGCCTTTTTGCAGTTTTAAAAACAATTTTATGTATACTCTAGTCTTAATGATTGGTAACAACTCATTAATCTAGCTTACCTGCTCGATGAACGCCGCCTTGAGCTTCGCTCATGCCGTCGATTGCCTTTTCTGCTGGGCGACCAGGAACGTGACCTAGAATGTGGAGTTCATGAAATTAAATTTTGCCAAAAGATTGCTGGTTTTAACAAGAAAAAACCGTAAATCAAAGTCAACATCAATTTACCTTCTAAGTGTGCGATCGTCTTTTCTCTTCTTTCTTTTCCCCATTGAATAAAAAAGGAACCGATCTGAAAAGTTGACTCTTACGATCCAAGAACATGCGCTCTGTCGAAAGCAATCCAACGTGTTTTTATGACATATTATATGAAGTAGAATGTCATGCAGCGCGAGTTAGCCAACAAAATTCTGGCAAGTTATTAACAGATTAATCAGTCAGCTAGTCCAAATACCAAGGATTATTTTTTTAAGCTTTAAAAAAAACCTTGTTAAGGTGCGCGTCGTGAGTTCCTTTTGTTATCCAGAACGCATGATCCTTGATCCGATGAAAAACACCGCTGATCCCGATCCCGGGGTTGTGATCCCAGATCCCGGGGCTGTGATCCCCGATCCCACCCTTTTTGTGGCCTTTGATCCCTGATCCCATATACCTCGTTACGACCCTGATTTCTCGATTCCGACTGGCAAAGAGCATGTCAGTTTATCCCAAATGGAGTGCAGAAAGTTGAAATTGACTTCAAAAAGTTGAAAGATGATTCTGGTTAATATAATAAATCTCACAGAGAGCTAATCAATCGCGACCTCTTGATAACGCAAAATCTACAAACACAAAAGAATTGCAAGGGAAAAGAATCAATGGTGGGTGCGTGGAGTAGCTTTTCTGAGCTCAGAAAGAGTTCTAAAAACTAAGCCACTATGAAAAGCATTTCTTTTTGGTTGTCCGTTCAGAAAACGCGGTAACGGGAAATGCCGATAAAATCGGAAATTACTAGCCGGCAGAGCTGAACACATTGCCAATTAATAATACTAATAAGACAAAACAAAACAAACAAAAAAAAGAGCGAAAGATACGAGCGAGTGGATGATTATGACGAAGTATTTCGCAATTGTTGTATGTACGTTCACGTAAACACGTAATTTTCCTCGCGTACTTGGGATTGTTGGTTTTCACGTGAGGTCTTAAGAACTAAAAAATTCCATTTGGTTAATGCACAATAGGCATCGTTCACGCTGTGAATTTATCGCATCTGCAAAATGTTGGCTTATGAACAAAACTCATCGAAAGCTTTAGCGGATTTAAACGAAGTCGCAAGCCGGGAATTCAGCTTGAGGCCTGAGCAGGTAAGCTTTTTTTTTGGGGGGGGGGGGGGGGGATGGGGGTGGAAAACATTTGTGAAACGTACACTAACGGATATCCATTCAAACGGGAAAACGTACGGCTACTGAACGGATGGTAAACGTATGGCCAAAGCCGCTTGAAACGGCTGAACGGCTAAAGAAAAACCTCTGAAAAAGGTGGCTACGAGGTTGTGCGGCTACGCGTCTTTGTGGCTATGAGGCGACGCGGCGACGCGGCAACTGGGAACATTGCCACGCGGCTACGTAATACATAAATACGTACACACACACACACACACACACATACATACATACATGCATACATACATGCATACATACATCTTAATTTGGTAATGCAGGTTACAGAGGATAGGCAAGACCTAAGTCCTGATGTGGACCTGCCTAACTATAGTCATTAAAAAGATACTAACACTTAGAATAAAAAGGATAAAATTTACATAAAAGGTATATTGAAATAAATATCATGCAAAATAAATATTTATATTTATAAATCCTTACCATAAAATACAAATTTATATATGTGAACACTTGAATTCAACATTCTCTTTGCGTAACACATTTCTAACGTATAAACTTCCATAACCTTTTTGGGGGCAGTTTCCTAGTGGCTTGATGCAGGTAAGTTTCCGTTGCTTTCTTTTGCATTTATACATCTTTACGGCGGATTTGGTATACTTCACCCTTTAATCAGGCTTTTAGAGCGTGGTAACTCCGTGTTTCTTTATCGCGTCACCAGTGTTTTATGGAAGTAGGACGAGTTCTGTTTGCGCGCAGCCACTATTTGTCTTAGAGTTGTCTAGCAGCCGCTAGATGTCTTGGAGTTTTCTTTGCGGGTATCCGCGTATCCGCTATTTCTAGATTTGTTTTGGAGTTTTGTTTGGCTGTGCGTAGCTGCGTATCAGCGTAGCCGCTATTTCTAGAAGCGTTTCGGGGTGGCGGGTCAATTGAACGGATGAAACTGAAGAAATTTGAATCGCTTAAGGCTGGTTCACACGAGCAACGCAAGCGCAAGCGCAAGAGGAATGAGATACGCTCGCGCATTTCAGTACGCCAAGATGGCGGCATCGTATGAGGACGCCATCTTGGTTTGAACTTAAACCGCAAAGGCATGGAACGAGTGTTGTTCATCTTGCGTTTGCGTTTGCGCTTGCGTTGCCCCGGTTCACACGTGTGAAATGCAAACGCAAGCGCAAATGCAAGCGCAAGGAAATGAAAAATTTTCCATTTCTTGCGTTGGCGCTTGCGCTTGCGTTTGCGTTTGCGTTTGCGTTGTGGTAGTTCACACGTATGTTTGTTTACGCTTGCGCTTGCATTTGCGTTTGCGTTTGCGTTGCTCGTGTGAACCAGCCCATAAGGTAGACGGCTGAATGGTTTTGCCAAATTGAACGGCTAAGGGTGAACGGCTAAACGGCCGTAGAAAAAATGTCAGGGAACTTAAGCAAAGGCCTTTTTCAACCGGAAGTGAAGCGTTTTCCTTTTCAAACTGCCTTTACGCTACCATATTTGTACTGCTCAGCGTCTTTACTCTTAGAGACGATTTCCTAGAGGATTTGGGCGAAACCACTGTCCAAGAATACAAAACGTCCACTTCCGGTTGACCTACGTCGCTCAAAAACACCTTTGCTCAAGCTCCCTTCTTGAGAACGTGTGAACGGCTGAACGGCTACAGAAACGGGTCAAGATTATTTCCAGCTGATATGCTATGAATATGAAATTGATTTTGAAAGGACAGCAGCGGAACGCCTGCAGAAGAACATTTCTAGTCATCAGAAATGTCTTGGTGTACAGGTGGATGAAACGCTATCTTGGGGTCCCCATATCGCTGAGGTTAACCGAAAGGTTTCAAAAGTGCTTGCAGCTCTAAGAAGACTTCAGCCACTATGCCCCCAACCAGTGCTCATAGCAATCTAGGAATCTCTCATTTTGCCATATCTTGATTATTGTAGTGCTGTCTGGAGTGGCATTGGTACTAGCTTAAGTAATAAACTTGAAAAATTACAAAACAGAGCTGCTCGCATAATAGCCGGAGCTGACTGGGATGTTAGATCCTCTTACATTCTCTCGGACCTAAACTGGACGAGCCTCGCTGACAGGCGTACCAAACAAGTGAAAACCCTTATGTTGAAAACAGTGAACGATCTACTGCCTCAGTATATATTTCAAAGATTCACGAATTCTAGAACTATCCACAGATACAATCTACGTGACTCAGAGCTAAATCTGTTCATCCCAAGACCAAACTCAGAAGCTCTTAAAAAGAGTTTCCGTTACAGGGGTGCCATTACTTGGAACAGCCCGCCTAGCGAGGCTAAGCAGGCCACTAGTTTGAATAATTTTCTTGCATTAATTAAATGGCTTTCCCGCCGGCTGAGCTTGCGAAAGAGGCGGGAAATGAGGTTCTCACACACCAAAGGGGGGCTGGGCCCGAGTTAGGATGTCACGTGTCCTGCTAGTCCCGTGACTCAATTTTTCTGTTTCTTGCCATACGAGCAACAGCTTTCCCCGCCCGCCCGCCCCTCTGCCAGTCCGTACGCGCCTTGCACGCCCCTGGTAGCCTTGATGCTCAGTCTTTGTCTACAGGGGTCCGTGCACGTTTCGGCCATTCAATTTTTTTGTTCACTTTTGCTAGATAAAGAACAGAAAACAGAAAAATCGATACCTTATTTTGTTTTTCTTTCTTAAATATCTGAAACGATCAAACTGTTTTGGATTCCAACTTATCCTTTTCTACATTTTCACATTTTTGCACTGTAGACAACTGTTTGTGTCCATAAAAAACGCCCAAATGTCCTAAATTTACTAGAAAATCAAAAAGCAATTTCTTCTTTGGCAAATACAGGAGTCATGCGAAAAAAATAAACATATTTCCGCTTGCTTTCGTTTTTCCTTTTGTCGTTTTGTATGTAAGCAAAAACGAAAAACGGAAAAACGGAAGTCAACTTTCGTTTTTCCTTTTGTCGTTTTGTATGTAAACAACAACAAAAAAGGAAAAACGGAAGTTAACGACCGTTTTTCTTTTTGTCGTTTTGTGTGTAAACGAAAACGAAAAACGGAAAAACGAAAGTTGATTTCCGTTTTTCGTTTTTGTTTACATACAAAACGACGAAAGGAAAAACGAAAGCAAGCGGAAATATGTTTCTTTTTTTCGCATGACTCCCGATTTGTCAAAGAAGAAATTGCTTTTTGATTTTCTAGTAAATTTAGGACATTTGGGCGTTTTTATGGACACAAACAGTTGTCTACAGTGCAAAAATGTGAAAATTTAGAAAAGGATAAGTTGGAATCCAAAACAGTTTGATCGTTTTAGATATTTAAGAAAGAAAAACAAAATAAGGTATCGATTTTACTGTTTTCTCTTCTTTATCTAGCAAAAGTGAACAAAAAAATTGAATGGCCGAAACGTGCACGGACCCTGTAAGACTTTTTTAATAAATTAAAGTTGTAAGTAAATTACATTTTTAGCATTTAGGTAAATTAGATTTTTTGATTATAGTCTGTTATTCTAGCATTTTTATTAGCAATCGTAGTTGTAAAACACGGCTCCATGGGAGAGCACTTCTTACTAAAATGGACAACGTGATGAAATAAAGTTTTGATTTGATTTGAAACGCAAAGTGATCAGAGGACCGGATCTATCACTTTCAGATCACACGAAGATCCTTGAGTCGCCAGCCAATAATTTTCACGCGGCGCTTCCGACAAAAACAAACAAACAACCAAACAAACAAAAGCGAAGCATAAAAAACAAAAAACAAAACAAAGCAAAAAATCAGATCAAACATGAAACATCCCTAAGAGTATTTCTAGTAAAATGTTTACTAGTGAAAAAGGTACAGGGCGCTTACTTAGAACGAGGAAACGGTCTCCATGGGTAACGGTATTTTTGAAGTTACCCAAGCTAAAATTTGCATACCCACCGCTTTCATCTGAATCAACTACAGCACAATTGTTTTGGAACGGACTACATTGGCATGCAAACGGTTGCATTTTTTTTTAACGTGTGATGAATGGCAAAAAGGCGTTTAAACAGATAGCCGTTATTGTACGTTTAAGAGAAGTGTTAGAGGTTAGTCCTTTCTGTGGTTCTGATATCAATATTACCCGATTTAAGGAGTAGCTTATCTTCTGTTCTGCCAAGGACCATAGCCTGGTACTTTTCCGGATTTGGTCTCATGCCATTTTGAATAAACCATGTAGTTGCGTTCTCAAGATCACTATTTAGGTTGTCTTCAACGGCACGTACGTTCTTATTGGAACAATGGATATTTGTATCATCCGCATAATTAATAATCCTGCATTGTGTTATTGCATACGCCAGATCATTTATAAAAATATTAAACAATGTAGGTCCCAAGACAGAGCCTTGAGGGACTCCTCTTAACACCCCTTCCCACGTGGAGAAGGCGGTACCGAGCTTCACTCTTTGATGACGAGAAGAGAGATAGCTTCGCATAGATAGCGCTTGATCACCTAGGCCAGAGAATTTGAGTTTTTCCAGAATTAGGTTATGTGGTAGACAGTCAAAGGCCTTACTTAAATCAATGGCTACTGTGCCAATAATGTTATGATTATCAGGATCTTCCTTCCACTGTTCAGTGAGTGCAAAGAGTGCCGTCGGGCACCCATGATATTTTCTGTATCCAAACATAGAATTATGAAGAATCTTCTCTAAATGAACTGTCAATTGTTGATTAATAAGATGTTCAAAGATCTTAGACATTGCTGGAAGAACTGTAACTGGTCGAAAATTCTTCTTCTCCAATTGTGAGTCCTTTTTATGATGTGGTACCACCTCTCCTCCTTTCCAAGAGTCAGGGACTGCTCTCGAAGTGATGATAATATTAATTAGATGACTAAGAGACCGTGTAATTGATGGAATAGATGCCTTGAGTGCACGTGGTGGTATGTGGTCATGACCAGTTGCTTTATTTACTTTCATTCTCCCTAGAGCAGTCTTGACCAACTCATGATTAATTAGATTGAACTCGAACTGTTCATCTTGATTCCAGTTCCTCGGAATATTTGACAAGTGCGGTTGATTTTCAAAAGAAGTGTACTGTTGGATGTCCAGGCTGTCTGTCACATTTTTAAAATAACTATTCAAAATCTCTGCAACTTGATTCTGATCTTTAATTATTTTATTGTTCTCTTTGAGCGTGATATATTCAGTTGATGCGCATCTCTTTGAATGCATCAAAGGACGAAGTGAGTTCCAGAATTCTTTGGGTTTCCCAGCGGCATTTAAGCATAACTGATCAAAGTGATTAATCACGGACTTGCGTCGCATGGTTACTATACGGTTACGCATAATCCTGTATGCCTCCCAATTTTCAGGCGTTCTTGACTTGTTATATTTACGCTTAAGAGCATTCCTGTGACTAATGGCCTTACGTATTTCTGGTGTGATAAATTTCGATCGACGGAAGCCTTCCCTGACCTTTCTGCATTTGATGGGGGCATGATCATCCAATACATTTTTATGCAACTATTCCCATGCCCAGTAGATGTCATCTATATCCTCAAATACGTAAGCCACATGAAAAGGAACGAGCTGCAGTGGATAGTGGTTTATCCAGTCATAGTTAGTAGAGGGAGACCCTCTACTAACTATGTTCTAAGAAATACAATTACGTGTGATGCCTCAGTAAATATCCAGAAGAGGCTCTTTTTCATCGTCACAAATTACAACGTTGTTTTGGTTGGCTAGTAAGTGGACCCATGTGATTTTCTTTTAAAAC
This sequence comes from Astreopora myriophthalma, assembly GCA_014634185.1. Lineage (NCBI taxonomy): Eukaryota > Metazoa > Cnidaria > Anthozoa > Scleractinia > Acroporidae > Astreopora > Astreopora myriophthalma. Next base: position 1,329,351 of record BLFK01000489.1, read on the forward strand.
TGCAACATTTCATTGGGCAGTTTACTTCAACCGCTGGTAGCGGATCATGTGCACATGCGTCATCTGCATGTCATGCTACCAAGTACAAAACCAGTGTTTAAACATACTGAGGTGCCGAGTCTGGCAAGACTAGCAAAGTGCTGGAACTAGCCGACATCAGGGAAAGAAAGTGAGATTCCTCCTAAATATTACATGGAGATTGATTTGGTGCAGCTATTTGCTTTGTTGATCTTTTGTTGAATCTTGCATTGAGTGTGCTTTCAGTTTGTTTTTGCACCTGTGTTTTCAACTGATCGAACAAAGACAATGAACTATCAAAGGGTAATTTGTAGTGCTAGAAATCCAAGGGAAACGATCTGAGTGTTAGTTCTTACTAGTATGAAGATTGCCGCAACGCAAGGAAAGAGAAAAATCATCACCATGCCTGCACTGTGGCAAAACTCGTTGTATGATACAAATGCACAACAAACCAGCTGTACTCAGCCGGTATAACGACTGGATCACGAGTTAAACATCTCAATGGATGACTCCTGCAATTTTCTTTCATTGGCGGCATTTGAAAATAAGCGGCGTTATTCAGGTCCGACTACTATCCACTTTTTGGCGTAATTTCTGCAGTGAACCGTTTACGTAGATCAAATACAAGAACCCAGATTAAATATGAAAGTATCTTGCTAAAATTACTTGAAACCCAAAACCCATCTGGACTTGTTTATTAGAGGCTTGTTTGTAAAAACAAAAAACAACAACAACAACAACAAAAAACAAAACAAAACAAAACCAAAAAATGCGAGCAACCAATTTCATATTTCATATCAGGAAAAATGGAAGAAGGATATAGTTTCTGGCTCCAGCGATTCTCTTAATTCAAATTTCAAATTTTCCCATTGACGTTTAGCAGGAAATTTGCAAAAACAAACAAAGAAACAAACAAAAGTAGGAGCCATTTACCATGACAAATGCATCTTTTATCATAACCGTGAAAGAAAGAAGTTAATACGCCTTTTTTTGGGAATCTGAAAAAAAATCTTTTCGGGCTGAGGTTTCTAGATCGATAAAATCTTGGCAGATCTCTCTACAAAACAACCATTTATTATGTAGCGGTTGTCGCACTCACAGCTGACCACTAACTTGCTTGGGATACGACACACTAAACAACGACATATTTTAAGGACAGTCAGTTGAATCACATTTTATTCGACCAATAATCCAAGATCATATCGCAAAATATCAGTCCCGCTAGCCAGTGTTTGGCCAAAATGACTCCAAACACAAGGCAAATTACTCTTCTACGACCAATCGCTTGACGAAGCAAAACAAACAAAACCAAAACGCAGTTGGGTGGAACTATAAATGAATCACGTTTCTAACTCAAAGCCAATGAAGTCATTGTGACTCCGACATTTGCGGCTAACATAAACGAAGTGATAGGTAAATCCCTAAAAGCACATTGAAGATAACGCGTGCGTCATCCGTTACAAATTGACTTTAGAGACAGCCTTGGGTCTGGCCAGATAGCGCACAATACAAACTTCAAATCAATTTCTGACTTGCAAGTGTTGTATCTAAGTATGCCACTCAAAAGGACAAGACCCAACATTAAATTTAACTAGCTCTCTACATTTTTAAAGCAAACCTATGAAATAGAAAGAACGCTACAACAGCAGTAAAGAAAAAAATGCTATGACAACCCTCCTTTGCCTACCAAATGATTGGTCCACAATCTGTTAGCTTCTTTGCAGAACGTGAGACGAAGCTTTACGGGTCTCTATCGTTTCTTGGAAAAAGAAACCGGGGGGGTCCTCTCTAACCTGCTCCATATCACTCTCTCTTAAGGCCCGGCCAAACGATAAATGTTGGACGATCCAACATGTTGGTTGAACCAACATTTTGTCGTTTAGCTACCGTGTTTGATGGCCATTCAACATGTTCGATGATGTTTGAACATGTTTGATACAGCATCAAACATTCGATCCAACAACGTACGACATTTCTTTTGTTCTCACGTTAGATGTGTGAAATTCTGTTTGTTTGACCAGTCTCAACCAACATGTTGAACATGCGCACGCGCATTTTGACTGCAAATCGAGTCGTTACCATGGACACAGCTTGATCCCAGTCACGTTTTTTAACATGGCAGCGACGGAGGAAGCAGTTGCGCAGAATGTCGATCTAACTTCTAGAAAAACAAACACCAAAGCAAAAAGTAAGACGGTGAAGCGACGAGGAAACTGATCGCTTGATCGATCTATTGGAAAAGAATACTTGTTTGTGGGATTTTTTTGTGTGTCAAGTACCACCAGAACTAAGACAAGAGAGAACGAGCATGTTCCTCGATGGCAACTTCTTCCTGTACAGTATTCGGCTAAAATAACCACTCTCTTGTTGCCTTCGAATCCATTCTCTAGTTTTCCCTGGTTTACTCGCTCTATTCTCAATTTCAAGCCGTCTAGCACAAATAACACTGATCAACAACGCCGCTGGTTCAATTTCTCTTTCTTGGCAGCACATTGAAAACATTCGCACATGGTATGGTAAAACGTGGCATTTTCTGGGAAATACCCACAACCACGTGCTCCTCATCTTTGATGAAACAAAAACTGAATGGATGTTTGGCATCGTTTGCCCCCCCCCTCCCCCCAATTGTTGGATCGTCCAACATTTATCGTTTGGACAGGCCCTTAGCTATTTACTTGAAATGTTGTTGGGGATCTTTCATTGCATTCTGTTAAACAACATGTTGAACCATGTTGCAGGTATTTATCATACAAAGGTTTGCAAGATGTTTCACCGGAAATGCTGTCGAATCTGACCGGTTTCTGTTACCTGTAGGTATCATAATTATTATATTTTCTTTGTCAACAGGCAGAATATTGTATAGTAAGGTGCTTTCAGTTTGAAGAGTCTAGCAGAACCCACCAGAACTTTTGGAAGGTACCTTTTTACCATTTTTCGTGGGGGATATCATGAAGATGGTATCCAAAACTTTCGAAAAAAAGATCTCCAAACTTTCTTTGTCCAAAGTGAAGAATCAGGAAACACGTCTCTTCAAGGAATATACATATGATCAGATCAGTTTTAAAGTGCTACTGCGATCAAAAATCACTTTTCGTTTTTCTTCACATTTCGAAAGTACTTGTGCTGAATAGTCAGCATGCGAGATTTTATGCAACTACTTCAAGAGGAAGACTGTTTATTTTAACTGCATTTGTTTTCCGCCATTACTTGGTGCGGTTCCGACCGATAAGCCATCAGAGAGGTGGATCGAGGAGGAAGTGACGCCATTTACTCACTAGCTCAAAAATGGAGTGTGTGAATGCGGCTTAATTAGTATGCAGAACACAGATTTGACAATGTGAAAGCAAAAAATTCCCAAGCTGCATACTAAATAAGCCGCAATCAGACAATCCATTTTTAAGCTAGTGAGTAGTGACGTCACTTTCTCCTCGATCCACCTCTCTGAGGGCTTACCGGTCGGAACCGCACCAAGTAATGGCGGACCGTTAAATAAAAACAAATGCAGTTAAAATAAACAGTCTCCCCCTCGAAATTACTGCTAAAAATTTCACCTGCTGAGCATTCAATACAAGTATTTTCGAAATGTGAAGAAAAACGAGGACTGATTTATTTTTCATCATAGTAGCACTTTAAGGTGACATGTCTCAGTGTCATGGCTCTAAAATTCAAGAGAATCTCTCTGAGATGTCAAGAGAGCCTCTCTTGTGACCGAGTTTGCGTGATGCATTTCACGCTCTTTTGGGTTGTTTCTAGCTTGCGGTATTTCACATCCTTTTCTAAAACGGTTTTCGCATTTTCTCCTCTATTTCGATGCTGACTCGTTTCGATTTCAGGGTTCGGTTCACCCACCCCCTCCACATCAGGCACGTGTACCAACTCTACTCCCATTTTGTGCCTAATGCGAGGTACTGAATCAATGGATAATGCAATAGGCCATTTCCGAGTTGACTTCAGCCTCCTTTTCAAAGTGAGTCTAGGTGCAAAGTCTTTCTTACGAAAATGAGTCTTCATTCATAAACAAAATAAAACTTATTACCATCACAAAACTTTTGCAGTTAAAAGGGGCTGAAGCGTACTCGGAAGTGGCCTTTTCTAGTGTTTTGATTGGCTTCGCCATCATGGGTATATAGGCCACTTTTATATAGCTGGAAACTTTCCCCAACACCGCAAGCCCATATTGGTTACTTCGAGGTCATACGGCACTTAACGATAAAGCTGTTTCCCGCAAAAAGTCTCTGAGCGGGCAACATTGCAAAAATCTCTAACATTTGAGGGTAACAATGCAATGGTTGTTTACCATTTACCATAGAAACCTGGAAATTTCGACTGAAATGTGAACGATAAGGCCATTTCGATGTGCCCAAGCGGAAGATTTCCAAACTTTCGGTAGTTTGAAAGGGCAGTTCAAAATTTAAGAGAGGAATTTTCCCATGGGGCATGAGGGTCCCATTTGCTTTTCTATTTTTTTAATTTCCGTTCCGTTCGGCTCTGTCAGTAAATTTTAGCGAATATGCCGATTCTAGCTAGCAGACTTTCCCATTCAGGCGTCTTTGTTCAGTATTTGAACAAACCGAGCACCAACCGGTTTGCACTTGTAAATGGTAAACAACCAATGCTGCCCGCAATTGTTGCCTGCAGATGTTGACACGTCAACAGAGGCTTTGCTCTCCTGTCTTCGTTGTGCCATATAACAAATCACTTAATTAATGGCTGGTGCCTCGTGAAACTAGTTTATCATTTTCTCAAAACTCAATGTTTCCCTCGGCTCCACATCGGGAACGAAAACATAGGATTCTCTGGAAACAAAGTAAACTGTTTTTCCTCGGGCCAAGTCAATATGGTAACTGTAGGCTTTGTTAAGCGGCAATGGGCGTTTGGCATAATATACGAAAGACATCTCGCCTCCACGCCCACAATATATACTTTTGCTATTCACGTGAAAGAAGCGAAACTTTTTCGCTTTCATGGTCAATTAGCAAAAGAAGCGAAACATGTCGCTTCCACCTTAGGGTGGTTCGATGCTCGAATTGTCTCGGACGAATCCAGAGAGTGTTTTGGTCCAAAATTCAGTTCCACAAATTTGCGTTCCGTGCGCAAATACCGCGTAACATGAAGTTTGATAATTATTTATGTCGCTTTTGAAACCTTTCAAGAGTAAGTGATGTACAGTCGACTCTCTTACAACGGACACCTTTAAGAGACAAACACATCTCTAAAGGGACGCCTAGAGCTGCCTCCCTTCATTCTTCAATATTTCTTCCATTCTTTAAAGCAGACACCTCTCTAAGAGTGACATTTAGTGCCAAACCAATTGAGAGATGACTGTATCATTGTTTATTAAGAGGTCTGCGTTTTACAGACAAGTATACAAGCAATATCAATAATTTACCCCATGAAAAGAAGGTCCTCTAGGTATAAATTTTCTTTCTGTTTGCAAGTATAGAGCTGACATTTTCCCGTTTCTTGTAAACTAAAACGCTCAGAGGGTTAAGGTCGATATGACCGGTTAAATTGCTAACCTTAAGGGTATGTTCTAAAAGTTAACGTTGGGGAAAAAACAAAGGAGCAACGTCCGTCCTTGTTTTTTTAGTTGTAATTCTATTGGTCCTTTGCCCGTATTTGTAGAATCTGTATTAGTTATAAGTTAAGCACAGACGCGTTCAATTTCTTCCCTTGTAGATTTCTATGATGACCTACTCCGGTTAATTAAAGTTAGCTGTAGTTGGTTTTCTTTTTTGATACTTAGCATCGTATCCTTTCTTGGGAAATAGAAGAAGTTTCTTTCTCACGTGCATAATATGAATTTTCTGGTTATTTCTTTAATTACTGTTTGTGATCTTTTAATGTTACAGTATTTTGTTAAGCTATTGACCATGATGTTTAATTTTCCTACAGGGATTTATCACACAACGAAATCCAAAATCTTTCAACGGGAATATTCTCGAATATGACGCAGCTGTGCTGCTTGTATGTATATATATTTCTTCTTTTTTTTGTCACCAGGCGGAATGTCAAGTATAGACATGTTTAAAGTGCTACTATGACGAAATTCGCATCTTTTCTATGTAAGCCATCTTAAAACATAAACAAGTAGTCTGTATGAGAAGAAAAATGCTCTTTACTATTTCCAAATATCTCTTTTTGTTCCAGAGATATTTAAGTTTTTAAAATATGCAAATTAGCCAAGTGATGACGTCATAAAAACAACCGAATTTTGATCAAATATGGTGAAAAAGATATCTCAGCCAATTTGTATTAGAAATGCTTGATTCTTTGCAGGAAGATTCTATTAGATGTTGTCCACAATATGAGAGTACCAGTTTTGTTACCATGGCGACGCACTGGGTTCCACACCTCCCTGATATTAAAGGCTCTGCTGGCCACCTTTGCCGGTACATTTTGATATTTGCCAATGATGCCTCATCTGCATGATCTAGCAAGCACATAAATATGTTAGGTCGAGTTTGTGGCCTTGTTAAATGTTTTTGACCGAGATAGCTCTATTTATATACTTGATGATATATTGGGTTAAGTGAATGACGTCATCAGTTCATACATGTCCAATACTCTGACATAATGAGATTCATAGTACGTCACAATAGGCATCATAAAGTGTCACAAAGTGTCTTGTTCTTCATGTGTCACAAAACTGTTACTATTTTGTTAAGAACTAGGGTTTGGGGACACTTTGTGATGTCTATCACAAGGCATCATGAATCTCATTATGTCGGAGTATTGGACAACCCTCCATCAGTCCTCTTTGCATATTTTACCATTTTTCAAACCTAAATATCTCCGGAACCAATGCAGATATTTCCGAAAGCTAAACGGCATTTTTAATCTTTCCTGGAATTCTATGGGATAAACCTAAAAATTCAAGAGATGAAAATTTGATCATAGTAGCACTTTAATGATGGCCTCTAAGCAAAATACCCTTTGCCTCATGATGCTAATAAGCCGTACTAGCCTCTCTATGATGTGCAAAATTAATAAGAATTTCTGATCTAAAATGAGGCCAGTAGGTCGAATTAGTCTTAAGACACTAACTCAGCCGCCATTTATTGCATGAAAGCACTGCCCATTGGACATAAATAGCTAGCCCGACCAGACCACCTGAAAGCAACCCATGTCCAATACACCCGAACTGAGTCGATTCGTCTTAGGGAGTTGACGATTCGACTGAGTATTAGACGATTTGCAAGAACCGGAAGTGAGGTCGTAAATGGGCAAGGCGGCTTACAACATGTTGACGACTCGACTCGATTCGACTCGACTCGTATTCTTAAAAGTCGATCCGACCGCAGGAAGTCAGGTCCCAAGAGTCGGAAGTGAGATCCTCCATAAATGCGCCAGGGGGCTCACAACATGTTGACAATTCGACTCGAATCGTGCTTTTAGAATTCGACCCGTCTCACTGGAAGTCGGGTCGCAAGAGCCGGAAGTGATATTGTTAATAAATGCACATGGGGGCTTACAACATATTGACGATTCGACTCGAATTGGCTCCAGTCGTGCTTTTAGAAGGCAACCCGTCTCACTGGAAGTGAGGCCGAGAAACGCAATCCTGGACCACTATAAAATATAACAACATAACACGAAGATGCCTCGTTCTTAGAGCATGTGCCCGGGAGAAAATGCTCGAGTACACCCTACAATATTCGTTTACTATAAAGCGACATACACTCTTGGGAAAGGAAAGGTAGCAAAAGAAGAAAACACGAACATGTCCCGTTCTTAGGGCGTGTTCCCGGGACGGAAGATCCAGATATACGATAAATCACGCGAAAAACGCAAACAAAAACCTTACCTCGATCGCCTATAATCTCCGCTTGCTATCAAAGTTAGATACGCGCCTGGGAATAACAAGGCAAGGTGGTCAAAGGACAGAACACGAAAATGCATTGGACAACCCTCCGTGGGAAAGGGAAGGTGGCAAAACAAGGAAACACGAACATGCCTCGTTCTTGATTGATTGATGAACTTTATTTAAGTGTCAAAGTCTTTAGCTAAGAAAGCTAATTGGGGACACTAAATAAAATCATAAAATCGAAGTAAAATCTACATACTGTTTAAAACATACATAGATACGATAAAAAGAGTCAATAACAATTAACTAAAAAACAAAACAAAACAAAAAACATTTATACACACAGCACTTGCACGCACTATCCAGCTGGCTTGACACATGTACATCAAGATTGCGTACAGTTTCCACAAACGCTTTAAGACTAGTCTTACTGCGTATGTCTTGGTTAATTTTGCCCAAAGATAGGGGCCTAGATATCTGATACTACGCTTGCCGTATTTAGCAGTGCCACGTCGTGGAATAGGAAAATAGCTTCGTAAGTTGTAACGTTTATCCTGTTCATAAAAAATGTTACAAAATATGTTGCAGAACTAATGGATATTTAACTTTACACATTAAAATTGAGATATCTTGTAACCTTCTGTTTGCAAGACTAGGAAGGTTGGCTTACACACAAGTTCTTAATATGTGACTGTTACAGCGAAACATATTAATTAGGTTTTTTGGATTTCTTTTGCTTTTGTTTTTCTTTAATTAAGTGTTTTTCTTTTCTTGGTGCTTAACACTACTTCATTAGTCGTTAGTATTTGTTATTGTCCCGTTTACTGTTTGCAGCTCACCGTTATTCTTGTTACTCATTCGTATTGTTGCATCATTATTTGTCAAGTTTTTTAGAATAAATAGGACCTAGGTCAAAGTTTTTTATGCCAATATCCTGAAGTTTTACAAGCAGCACGTTTTATTTCGTTGAGTCAGCACACCGTTAAGGTAAACCTTTCTTCGTGTTATCCGTTTCTTTCTCATTTGTTAACTATCGTTTTCAAGTTTCGTTTACTAATTCTTCTATTTTTCTGGTTTATGTGTAGTACCGTAAGAGTGTGGATGTTTTAATAAAGGAGTTCGAGCACGAATACGCGTAACTTCGGTTACAGTGACAGTCCTATCAGCAAATACTGTTCGCAATGTTCTTTCCTGCATTCATTCGAGTTTTCTTGCATCAGACAAACAACAAAAGTGTCATACTATATGACAGTATGTCAAATTAGAACGTATTCCTGGGACGGAAGATCCAGTTATACGATAAAACGAATAACAAGACAAGTAAAACCCCTGCCTCGATCGCCTACAACTTTCGTTTGCTGTCAAAGTTAGATACGCGCCAGGGAATAACAAAGGAACGGGTGGTCAAAGAAGAAAACATGAACAAGGCAATTGGACAACCGTCACTTTGATTACCGTGACATTGTTTGGGGTAACTGTGGGAAAACGCTACGAGACAAACTGGAGAAATTGCAGAATAGAGCAGCCCGTGTGTTGACATTCTCTAAATTACAAATTAAAAAACAAAATCAATACTAACGGTATCTTCTGCTTGTCAAATACACTGAGATAACATAAATTATCCCTACGGTTTCAAACATTCATGAACGGATATTGTAATAATTTTACATTCGTTGAAAGGTTAATTGATGGCGTAAGAATAAATTGTCAATAGTGAGAAAAAAAAGTCCACGACGGGCAGGGCTTCTTTGCTGTAATGAAGATATATAATAACAAGTCTAGCGCACAGCTTGAAACGATTCCCCAAGCGCAAAACATATTGTCGGCAACTGGACAGAGAGAGGCGAAGGAAACCAGCGATGAAGACCACAATCTAATGTTTGAGCTACTTGGTTTGAGATGCCCCAGAAAGACTTGACGCGATTGGATGATCCGGTCCATGGCGGGAATATGGTTGTGGCTTTCGATGACCGCTAAATTAGCAGGAGCACAAATCGAACGCTCAAGGTCAGACAAGGTCAAATGTTCTTGATCTTCAAAAACCA
>BLFK01000489.1:1347548-1358795 GCA_014634185.1 Astreopora myriophthalma
AATTTTAATTTCTACTTTCTGGTTCAAGCGTTTACAATAAGACGAGCTTGCAACACTAATGAGTTCTAACGTTCGTATATATTTGGTATATCGATTACTATCCTGTGAAAAGCGTTTAGTTGATTTCATGCTTTTCATTCCTTTCTACTTCTAGGGATCTCAGTGGCAATGAAATAACTCAACTCCCAGAACGGATCTCCGGACTGGCCAGTCTAGAGAAATTGTAAGTTTGTGATATAGGCCTTTGCTAATAGGGAACTTTACGAAAAAAGCATACAAGCAAACATGATCAATGTTTTTAAATTTTAAGGTAAAACTAATGTTCTAAAACCATAATGCAAACAATATAAGACTTAGGCTTCTCGTTGCCGTTGCTGTGCTCATTGCTAAAGGTCCCTATTACTGAGTGGAAGGGCCGGAAGGAAAAATATTTGGCTCCAGGCCAATGGTGTACGTAGCGAGCACTCGGAGGATGAAGTTTAGACAAAGAAAGCTAGAAATTTTCACGGGGAATATCCTGATCTAACTGCATATGTTGTACCGAACCACTGCGATCAGATATAACCAATTTACTTGTTGATTGGCCAAGCAAACTCAATGTTGACCCGGAACGGTTCTTACCAAGGAAATTTCAATATTAGAAGACATGACGATGATGAAATGAGCTAAGACTGAACAACACGGGACAATAAGCGAAATACAAACGTACCTTGTCGGTGATTTTGGGGTAAAACTGAAACCGACAAATGGAGGGACACAGAACAGAGATATTTTCCAAACGAAACGCAAAAACTGAAACTAGTGACGTATGTGCATGCATAGTGATTGCCTTGAAAACTTGAAAAACACTCGAAAATTTTCTTCGTTTTGTTTTTCGTTCACATATCGTCCCATGTAGAAGCGAACCTATGCCGGACCCTATGCTATAAAAAAGAATAAAAATAAAAACGACACATCATCGTATGTTGACATGTGCGGTGTCAGCTTGTTTAAAAAACGAGCGACCTTTACAGGTTTCAATATCCCCTTTCGACACAAAATTAATGCATGCAGAGCTAAAAATTCCGGTTGAAAGTATGACATGGTATATATTTTAATATAGCCACGGAATTCGCCGAGTTGGTCCTTGCTTATACTATAGCTTTGCGTCATTGAGTTATGTCAATATCAATATTATTGTCAATGTTTATTCCTCTTGTGGTAGGATTAACAACGCTGAATGATAGCAGGTGTCAGTAGCAAATCTAATTACCATAAAATGAAAAAGAGCACTACTAGATTCACGGATGCTTCTTAAATGCCCAAATTGTGCCTCTAAACTGCCTTTCGTACTACGAACTCCTTGCTGAAACTATGTACGGCGTCAGTTATGATCTTGTCCCTACAAATTTTCAGAACTTATTCCTTCATAGTGCGAAAATTTATTCCTACAATACACGATCCTCACTTTAATTTTAATTTTATCTTTCTGTTTCAAGCGTTTACAATAAGACGAGCTTGCAACACTAATGAGTTCTATCGTTCGTATATATTTGGTATAACGATTATTATTAAATTCTCATCCTGGGATAATCCAATTCTAGCTTTCTCATTGGTTCACTGGATCTCGGTTAACAGCCATGATACCTGCATTTGACCTTATATGGAAATGAATGCAGCAAATGTCGCTCAGCATAAAATTGTTCGCGGGAAGCTAAGTTTCGTCGAGAAATGAGAAATTACCAATGAGAAAGCTAGAATTGCATTATCCGAAGGCTGAGAATTTAATAAAACAATTATTCCATTCACGCTTGTTGGATATGAGACTGGTTAAAGCCAACTCTGCGCTACGCGCGGCGTTGGCTATTTACCATCTCATGTCTAACACGCGCTCATGGAATAATTGTTAACTATCCTGTGAAAAGCGTTTAGTTGATTTCATGCTTTGCATTCCTTTCTACTTCTAGGGATCTCAGTCACAATAACATAACTCGACTCCCAGAACAGGTCTTCTTCGGACTGTACAGGCTATGGGAATTGTAAGTTTGTGATGTAGGCCTTTCCTACCAGGGAAATTTACGAAAAAAGCATACAAGCAAAAATCATCAATGTTATTAAATTTTAAGGTAAAACTAATGCTCTAAAACCATAATGCAAACAATATAAGACTTACATAAAAATTTCGCCTGACTGTTCAACAGAGAAACTAACAAGTCCGATCAAAAGAACTCTGCAATTGCGCAGTTAAGTTGGAAGTCTTCCTCGATCTCCCTGCTTCGGAAAGGCACCCTGGGCCCCTTGATACTGATGTCAGAACGCGACTTCAAGATCTGAAAAGATAAGCGGGTTTGACCATGACATGGAAATGGCGTACGGCTGCCTTTTCTTTCTAGAGAGTTTCTCTGAGAGGTTTCGCCGAGACATTTGACACTCAAAACCCGCACCCAAATACTAACCGAGAGAACACATTGTTGGTACTTCCTCTTGTCCTCGACCTCACCATCGTTAAAAATAAGCGATGTGGGTTTGTTTTGATTACTCGAGGAGTTTACATGCTTTACTCGTACGTCACAAACATATGCTTTAACTGCACGCGACCAGAAACCTTTTGCCTTTAAGTCAAGTCTTGCCTCTGGGCTTATGACCGCCGACCTTAGTTCAAATCATTCACTGTCAAGAAGCTGTAGGCGTGGCTTACACTCATAAGGTCAATAGATCTCGAATGCCATCATGTCTTTGGGCTACAAACCCTTCCTTTTTACATGAAAGGGCGTGGTTGATGGTAAAACGATCCCCACATGCGCAATGACTTGGTAGGTCGGGCTCGACTGGAGGGAGCTGATAAGAAATTGCGTTCGAATAAAAGTAGAGGTCGCATCCCTGTTTCGAGCTCGATCATTAGTTGAGTACGATCGTGCAGTCGAGCTCGGACTTGATTGAGCTCCTCTTTGGGACCTGGAATCAATTCGAGCTCAGTAACGGAACGAGCTCGCAAAGTTGGTCGCTCGCAACATGGAGCTCAGTTGTTTGCGAGTGAACTTGACCTCGCTCGCCCAGAAAACTAAAATGATCCCAACAATGTAACGGTTTCGACTAAACTGAAACTTGAAAAGATGAAACGACGAATGGAGGGACACAGAACAGAGATATTTTCCAAACGAAACGCGAAAACTGAAACTATTAACGTATGTGCATGCATAGTGATTGGCTTAAAAACTTGAAAACAACTCGAAAACTTTCTTCGTTTTGTTTTTCGTTCACATATCGTCCCATATGGATGTGAACCTATGCCGGAGACTATGCTATAAAAAAGAATAAAAATAAAAACGACACATCACCGTACGTTGACATGTGTGGTGTCAGCTTGTTTCAAAAACGAGCAACCTTTACAGGTTTACATAACCCCTTTCGATTGACAATTAATGTATGCAGAGCTAAAATTTCCGGTTGAAAGTATGACATGGTATATATTTTATTATTAAAAACTGAATCATTGGATAATGCAATTCAAGACTTTTCATTGGCTTAGCTATCATGGTATATGAGCAAATATACCATGACCTCCAAATATGGTAAGTGTACGCGTCAGCTCAAGCGCACGCGTGAGTGTACGCGTCAGCTTAAAATTAAATTTTCTGAGGAAACAATGGCGGCCGGCGATAATCGCTTCGCACCAGAGTTAAATGAAAAAGAAGTCCTTGAACCGTTACAAAACGCAACACCAGGGAGCACAAAGAGAGCCACAAAGTATGGCATGAAAATATTTCAAGGTAACAACTTCTAAACTTTATTTTGACAATTTGAGCATCTGTGTTTATAGTTTAATAATGCGAAGCAAAACAATGCAAGTTGAAATTCGGGAATTTGTTGTTGAAATTTGTTGTTGAAAGTTGAAATTCGGAAAGATTTGTCTAATCTTGGGGGCGTTTTTAATAAAACAATTATTCCACTCGCGCTTGTTGGATATGAGATGATTATAGCCAACTCGGCGCTACGCGCCTCGTTGGCTATCTATCATCTCATATCCAACGCGCGCTCGTGGAATAATTGTTAAATATAACCACGGAATTCGCCAAGTTGGTTCACGCGTATAGCTGTGCGTCATTCGAGTTATGTCAATATCAATACTATTGTCAATGTTTATTCCTCTTGTGGTAGGATTAACAACGCTGAAGTATAAGAGGTGCAGTAGCAAATGTATTAGCCATAAAACGAGAAAAGGAGCACTACTAGATTTACGGATACTACTTAAATGCCCAAATTTTACTTCTAAACTGCCTGTACTACAAACTCCTGGCTTAAACTCAGCCTCGTTCCCAGGGTCTCTCATCTTCCCGAGAGCGAGAGAGGGGGCGGGAAGATGAGAGACCCTGGGAACGAGGTTGGCTAAAACTATGCACGGCGTCAGTTATGATCTTGTCCCAACAAATTTTAAGAACTTATTCCTTCCTACTGCGAAAATTTATTCCTACATTATAAGATCGTTAGTCTCCCAGAATTTTTACATACAAAAGTCGAGACTTGAAATCAAAAGAAATTCGTTTTCAAGACTTGAGGCAAGAGTGTGGAATGAGATACCGACAAAATTCCGAACGCTCCCCAAAGTCATATTCAGAAAGAAAATTCAAACATTCTTGCTTAGTATTTTGGAGTATGAAGACTCGTACGTGGAGTTAGAATCTATAATATCTTATGAGAAATCATATTTTTTACGGCTGTTTATTTTCATGTAGTTATTTGTGCCTGTGACTGAAAGCGTGCATTACTTTTACATTTTTTCTTCTTTCTTAGTACTCTCAAGTTCAATCTGTATTTAGTTTTCATCTCTCATAGATTTTATTTCGCTACTTATTTTAGCAGTCTCCTTCTTCCTGTTTAGTTACTCCACTGGCTTGCCTAGATTAGCTCTGCTACTTGCGGTGCTAGATTGACATGTAAAATATTTAGCTGAAAAATCAATGAAGTCTTGTCTAAATATTACAAATCTCTCAACTCGCAACGAAACTTGTTAGTGGTCTTGAATTGCCAGCAACATAGTAATCGCCGACTGCTTGCACCGTTTGTACGGACAAATGCTGATACAGTAACACGATACTTACATTAGAATAATAGAGCCAAATTTCGATTCAAGGGGCTAATAACTTCGTTATTGCATTTAACAGCAGCAATCTTCGCTAAAAATACAACTCATGTTTTCCGTATGTGAACAATTTTTCGACGATCACGTGGATGACACCTAAAGCTCTTTCGGGAAAATGGAGCAGAGATTCTGATAACGATCTTCTAGAATTCTATGCCGCAAAACGATCTCCTTTTAGAACTCCCTCTAGTTACGAGTCAGAGTTTTAGCACAGCCTCCTCAAGGGTAGTCGGAGACTTCGTGTTTCTTGCGTGACAGTTACCAGATAAGTGCAGACATCAAATCAAGAGGCAATGGACATTCATAGTTAAAAGACTGTCATTTGTTATCAAGGTCAGTGCAGACACCGTCATTTGTGATTTCCAGACATCCATCGGTTTATGACTGACGCAAACTTAAATAATCTTTTTACCGGCGTTTAGCGACGACCAATCATAATGTATAGATTATTGTATAATAAGTAGGATTTCGGTTCAAGTCATCACAGTAGCTCTTTAGACAACCGCTGTAACTGAGCGAATACGCCACGTGAGGAATAAGTAGATGGAATTCGGTTAAAAAGCTCGGCCTTCGGCCTCGTTTTTCAACTCGCTTCTCGGTGTTTGGATATCGGATGAAACACTCTCCTTCATGTTTGACATATTACGTATAACACTGGGGTGTATTCAGATCCAACTCAAATAGCCACAAAGTTTAATAACTTCTTTGGTAATATGGGACTCTCTTTGTTTGTCACTATTCAGACTGTTCCTTTGTCCCTCCTACCTCCCCCACTGAGCTTGCAACCATAGTTTATCCTCTAAAAAATAGTAAACGACTGTGAGGGTACTGATGGCATTTCACCCAGAAAAGAAACTATTGATTTATTAGCTGTCCCTCTGTTTCATATCTGTAATTTCTCATTTTCTTCTGGTGTGTTTCCTGACGATCTCAAAATTGCCAAGTTTCTTCCAATTTTTAAAATGGATGACCCTTCTCCATTCTCTAACAGTTAACTACAGGCCCATTTCTATTTTTTCATGTCTGTAAAGTCCTTGAGAAGCTCTTTTACTTCAGACTTTCTGGATTTCTCAATAAATTCGATATTCTTAATCATCACTAATAAAAATTATGCTGTCACTAGTCAGACCACCTCACTCTACTATGGTCCATGAACATTCTTAAACATGTCAACATCACTTTTGGGACGTTTAGACAAAAAAAAAATGAATATACAAATAGCAGTTTTCACAGACCTTAAGAAGGCATTGGATACTGTTAACCAATTAAACGCCTGCCCATTTGTTCCACTCAAAGATGGACAAGATGCTCTTGACCCAGCCTACCCAAAGATGGGTCGCTACGTGCTTGTGCTAATAAAATAATACTCCTTGAATTTAGTATCCAAAGCCTTATTTTGTGACGGACATTTTTTCAATGCAAGGGAAGAAAAGATATAGCAATGTGCAATAACCAGTTTACGCTCTAAAAAATAGGAAATCTGAAGGTGCTGATGGTATTTCACCCACAAAAAAACTATTGCTTTACTAGCCGCCGTGGCTCAGTCTCATATCTGTAATTTCTCATTTTCTTCTGGTGTGTTTCCTGATAATCTAAAAATTTCCAAGGTTCTTCCAATTTTTAAAATGGATGACTTTTCTCTGTTCTCTAACTACAGGCCTATGGCCATTCTTCCGTGTCTTTCTAAAGTCCTTGAGAAGCTCTTTTACTGTAGACTGTCTGGATTTCCCAAATTCCGTATTGTTAATACGGTTTCAGACCACTTCACTCTACTATGGTCCATGGCTATTCTTAAACTTGTTTCCAAAAAGAGTGAATATACTTATAGGAGTTTTCATAGACCCCTAAGGTGATGTTATACGAGCCGATTTTTAACGCAACATTGTTGCGTTAAGAGTTGTCTCGTGTAACATGGCGCACAGGGCGATTTTTAACGCAACATTTTGCTGTGGCAACATGTTGCAGGTTTTTGAAAGCGATTCAAAAACATGCAACATTGTTGCCCGAATTTCGTTGGTGTTGGTGCGTGTAACACCCCTGCCGCTGACTTTTAACGCAACATCGTCCCAGAATGCACCACGGAGAACCGAAACTCATTGTTCGCCGTAATTGGTTCCCGGGATTTGTCGAGCAGGAGCCTGGGTTCAAATGTTGCGAGCAATGTTGCGTTAAAAATCGTCTCGTGTAACATACCGTTGTCGCAACAAAGTTGGGTTACAATTTGCCTCGTGTAACATGGATTAAAAGCATTAAAAATTGGCGTTAAAAAATCGGCTCGTGTAACATCACTTTAAGAAGGCATCTGATACTGTTAACCATGAGATCCTTATTGACAAACAATTTTTGTGGTATTTATTGTGTTCCATTAGCTTGGCTTACAAGTTTCTTAATAGCTAATAGGCAACAATATGTAAAGATCCACGATCACATCTCTTCAAACAATACGGTTGTGTGTGGGGCTCCCCAAGGTTCAGTCCTTGGCCCTCTCCTTTTTCTCACTTGCATCAATAATCTTTTTCTCTCTTCTGTCTTGCATTCATTCTCTTTGCTGATAATAAAAATATTGTTCTTCCTCATGAGGAATTGCCTACTCCAGGGAAATATTGTTAATCAAGAGCTTCTTACAGTTTCATCCTTGTTTCACCCTGACAAAACTAAATTATTTTATCCTTTTTCATCGACAATCTAATAAGACTCTTCCATCATTTTAGACAGCATCTCAATGTACGTGTACATGTACAGGAAGACACATTTATAGGAATTATTCATGAAAATCTATCATGGAAACTACATACCACTGCCATCTGTGGTAACGTTTTTAAGGTTATACATGTAGGTGTTCTGTGCCAGTCAAGACATGTTCTACCCTCAGTGTCCCTCACCTATCCTAAAAGCTTCATACAATTCTCTTTTCGTATTAACATCAGCTGTTGCACTTTGATCTGGGCCTCTACCTACAATGTATTCCTCCACACTTGAGCCACTTTATACACTACAAAAGAAAGCTATCCCCATTATTACTTTCTTGCCTCTATGCACCCACTCTAAGCCTCTTTTCTCAGGACTACATGTCCTTTCTCTAGAATTATTCTATCTATACATGTAACTATCAAGTCTCTTGCTTTGTATTTTCACATTTCAATAGCTTTTTACGTCCTAATCTCTTGCTTCACTTTTCCATTTTAATCGTGACAACCATGGTTACCAAACTTGTTCGTGATTTAAATGGGGCTAAATATAATTTAGGCGAGGTTAAACTCAAGACAATGCTGGCCAGCGGTCTCTTCCTTAAGTTAGGTGGGCACCCCCAGGGTGTTGCAGGGCCTCAGTAAATTTACAGCTCCACCGTTGACATCAACCATTTTGCTCGTGTTGTGCCACGTGCACAGTGGCCGAAAAAAGCTTTGCTCCCGTCCCTCCCTTCCCCTTGGGTAAGTATTGGTAGCCTTCAACATTCCACTGAGTATTCAGTGTGACGGTGCCTGGGTGGTTGCCGCTCACAGGGTTGTCATGGTTACCCTTCACGCGTGCTGGCGGCTCCCCCACAGACCTTACAGGCACCTTCTCCACACTCATCTATTGGTGATGAGTTTAACTTACATGAATCTTCTTTAAGGTGCCAATTTGCAATCAGCTATCAAGCACAAAATATTTGAAATGACAATCCACTCGCCGTACATAACAACCTCACAATCGGTAGTTTAAAAGAGTCTTAAATCTTATTATTTGAGTCTCAGACTCTTCACAGTTGAATTTGGGACATTAAGTCACTAGACAGTGATCACCTTAAAATACATGCAAATCACCTCTCTAATCAATATGCATTACAAGTGTGTGTGTGTGTGTGTCTCTGTGTGGGTGGTGTGCCTAAATTCTTGCCATTATTTGAGAAGTAAATTACTTTTTCTTTCTCTGCTGACCAAAGGCCACTTACATGTAAGCCCCTGGCTTTGGCTCTACTGTTACTTATCTCTACTGTTGCATGAAAATAAAATAAAACTAAGATAAAATAAAAGTGTAAAAGAAAAGAACAAAACATTGGAAATTTAAGTGTACATGTACATACCATCCCACTAAAGAAACCTACAAGCCTAACGAACATGGCTACGTTCTGAACTTGGAATAAGCTCGCACTATACCGGTAGTTGGCATTGGCCCTCAGCTTAGACACTCTACAGTATGCATAATTTGAGTTTGTAATTAAAAAGATGTTTTAAGTACTTATTAACACAATGAATCACACTTTTGGTAATAATATGGTGCGTAATTACAAGTAAGAGCCTTTAAGGGTTTTGTCCTCTTATGAACAGATGAGAACAGAACAAAACAGAAAAAAAAAATACATTACGTGTAACTGTATTTACACGTGGTAAAAATTCATCAGGCAACATTAGCAAAAATTTACAGAATAGAATACAGTACTAACATTATATGCATGGTATAATAATATTCACAACCACACTAGATACAAGATAAAACGCCTGCTTTCCATGAATGTTGCATGCCTACATGTATATTAGTGAAAAAAACCGTGCTCAACAAATAGTTTTCTAAATTTGCTCAATCATCCTGCTTGCCTTATGCTACTGGGCAAATTATTCCAGAGTACAGCATCACTATGGCCAAAGATATTCTGATGATATTCAGTAGGGGCCAATAGGACAATAAGTTTATTTTTGGAACTGCTCATGGCACATTTTTAATACCATCCTGTTTATAAACTTGGGGATAAGATATTCCTGAGACTTTAAATTATCTTGATTTTCTGTTACCCTGTTACATACACTAACCTTTTGAGGACTGGGTTTCATCATGTATCATATATGTATCCATGTGCACTGTAAAGCTCCTTTCCTCCTGATAAAAGAAATAAATGTGGGTTATGCTGCTCACTGGCAATGTTATCTCTTGTTGATATCAAGGACAGTAAAGAAGGGAAAGGATAATGCAAGCCAAAACTGAAAACTGAAAGGCAAAGGATACAATAAAATCTTCATGTGGAGAGTGGCTCTATTGGACAAACAACCAACAAATTGAAAAAATAACAGCAAATTATAATTATTGCTGACATTCCTACTTGCTGAATTCCAATCATGGTTAGCTGGTATTACTGAGAGAGTGACCTCGGCACTACAGCACTCACCAGCTCAATTTTCTTACAAAACAAAAACAAATTAGTGTAACACCCACCCTCAAAAAATTGGCTTAACACAACCACTGTGCTGTGAAAAATGGGAAAAAAAGAAACAGCCTTTGATAGTCATTTCATAAATAATCAGAAAGCAATCCAACTAATTTACTTGACATTTTACACTGTTACTGGCTTAAAAAGTATAAGCCTACCATTTTGTTTCAATTTCTGAATTTATAATATAATTCATTGTTAGAAGAATTGGTTCAGTGATACACAATCAAGCAAAAGTTATTGGATGACAACCGTTGGCAGAATTTGTACCAAACCTTCCTGTATCTCTTCATACAGCTTTGTATGGTTTTTGAACACTGATTTAAAGTTGAGAACCACCACCACAAAGAAATTTTGTTATCTGATCTTAGATGTCCGTTTAAAGTAGCAAATTTGCATAACAACTGCTGGCATAACTTCTACCAATTTTTTTATATTATTATAATTATTATTTATTTATTATTAGTAATAACAGTAATAACTTTATTAATGCTCCCAAAGGGTTCTTCCGCAATAATTTACAAATATTAGTAAGTAACTATATCTAAAAACGTATGTACAACAATATGAAACTATAATAAATATGATAAAACATAATAGATTCAGTTAAAAATTGTAATATATAGATTTAGCCAAGCCTAAAAGCGGGGCTCCCGTTTAGTACTTTCATTTCCCTTTAAACTGTAAATGCATTCTAAAATATTGCGAAGGAATTCACAAACGTTTTCGACTATAGTTTAGTGTCGAGGTCGGTTAACAATTTTGTCTGTTTTCCACAGCACGGAGTCTCCGCTTCTCGACGTTCTTCGCTACAATTTTGTCTGTTTTCCACAGCACGGAGTCTTTCCGCTTCTCGGCGTTCTTCGTTAACATTTTGTCTGTTTTCTGGAGCCCGGACTCTTTCTGCTTGTCGGCGTTCTTCGCTATAATTTCGTCTCCTTTC
>BLFK01000490.1:5000-7500 GCA_014634185.1 Astreopora myriophthalma
TTGCAAGGAAAATGCAACACTTTGAAGGAATAGTTGCATGGTAATCCCTAACATTCTTCTGGAGGAGTATATCTCATCCTCGAAGTGTGTTATTTTTAAGGCGTTTTAGAGTATAGCCCATCCAAATGCCCCGTCTGGCCAGCCAGTTCAGTCAAATGGAACGCGCCTTGAGACTGTTCTTGCAACGTTTCCTTGGTAAATAATTCATTTAGTACAGGGATTTCTTGATGACGTTTCTCGTTGTCTGTGTTGCAAAACAAAAAATATAATGGAAAGATGGTGACAATCCAATCTTATGGAAAGCATGGTTTAACCATGCGTTTTCAGCTGTTGGTGGGACTCAGGAATGCAATAACTATTTAAATGCAACTTTCCAGTCCATAAAATTATTATTAGTGATTTACATGTAGGCTATCTGGTTTATAAGCTTATAAATAATTTATCCCTCTAGAATATAATCAGGAAAATAAATTATCTTTATCACAACACATGCACCTCACCTGCACAGCTTGTCCTCATAAAATCATTTAATTTTTTCTTAAGGTTGCAATGGAAGAGTGATATGAAACACATAAGACACTGCATGTGGAGAATTTTGGGGGCAGCACTGATATCTTTTTCATCACAGTTAATAGGTTCCAGTGTTACTGTTACCATTATCATAAAGATTATATTACCATTGAGCATCCTATTAATCATTTTCAAACCTCCTAAATGTTTCAGAATGTTATTAATGAATTAAATTATTTTTCATCTTTATTCACACAGGAGCCATAACAGAAAAGTTTGGAGAGGTTCAGTTCCAGAAGAAATGGGGCCAGATATGGCAGTCTCTAAACCAAAAGTGTTTAGATTCTGAAAGGAAACTTAAAAGTGATAAAAGAGATGAGAATGTCACTGAAACCTAAAAAGTCACGACAATTGATAAACTATTATTCTTTGATTTTTAGGTCACTGGGAGTCCAACATTCACATCACTTTTGAGTTTCTAAACTTCTAATTCTAAACAAATATTGTTAAAGGGAACCTCCACTCTGACTCAAATGAACAATTTTAAATCAAACAAAACAATATTTGCAATCAATTTTCATCAAAAACGTTTTCGTTTTGAAAAAAAAAAAAATACAAATTAGAATAACTTATTTTCACTTTCAAATTTCCCTGGTGCCAATGTTTTAGTGGAGGTTCCCTTTTAAGTAATGAGTGGTACATTAAATTTTTTGTAGCCTAACAATAATTTGTTGCAGCTTTTTTGTACAGCATTTGAATTAGTCTCTTTCAAATATTTTATCTTACCTTCATATTTGTTACTAAAATAAGTGATAATTGTTTGCCATCAATGAAAATTTGGAATAACAAATATAAAAATATATATATTATGTTGCAAAAAGGTGTACTGCCGTTTAATTTTACTCAGGACTATGTGTGTCCTTGTTTTCAGTTTCAGAGTTGTATAACTAGTTCATTGCTTTGTAATAAAAATAGGATTTCTGTTTAAATAAAATGTTATTTTGAAGTTTTTGTGCTCTTTCTATTTGGTAATGGTTTTTAGCAGAATATGAGAAATATCTTGATGAGATCTGAGTAAGATCTTGGTAAATCATTAAGTTCTTGTGAGAATCTTGGTAAGATCTTGTAAGATCTTACAAGAATCTTGGTAAGATCTTGTAAGCTTTTACAAGAACCTTGGTAAGATCTTGTAAGATCTTACAAGAATCTTAGTAAGATTTTGTAAGAGCTTACAAGAATCTTAGTAAGATCTTGTAAGATCTTACAAGAATCTTAATAAGATCTTGTAAGATCTTACAAGAATCTTAGTAAGATCTTACAAGAATCTTAGTAAGATCTTGTAAGAATCTTAGTAAGATCTTATAAGATCTTGGTAAGATCTCAACATTTTCCTAAGATCTTATAAGATCTTGTAAGATCTTGTAAGAATCTTGTAAGAATCTTGTAAGAATCTTGTAAGAATCTTAATTAAGAAGTAAGATAAGATCTTAGTAAGAATCTTATTAAGAATCTTACTAAGACCTTAATAAGATTTCCACCTGGGTACTTAACACTGTTTTTAAAGCTTTGCATTGTAATGACTGGCCGTCCTATCTTAAGCTAGACATCCACAATCCTACACGGACACTGAGGTCTTCGAGAGAAACGATGTTAAAAGTACCTCTTGAGACGCGTACTTTCCAGGACAGTGCCTCCAATGTTTTTAATTCATTACCCTCTGCTGCAAGGAACTCTGTAGTTTTTAGTGATTTTAAAACTCAAGTGAGGAAGTATCTGATAAATAGGGCAAATGCACGTTTGACTTCTTGATTTGTCTATATCCTCGATTTATTTACCTTTGTTGTAGCGTTTTTAATATTATACATTATTAATATTACTATGGTCATTATTATTTTAGTATTGTTGTAAATTTTACAGATGAAGAGCCACCTTTTAGTGGAAATACTGTAATAAAGCCATTATTATTATTATTATTATTATTATTATTATT
>BLFK01000490.1:15000-33446 GCA_014634185.1 Astreopora myriophthalma
GACCTGTACTTCGACAAGGAATTGTCAGAGAGTGCTACAGGAAAGTTGACCTGTAATGTCGATAAATGGTTGGTGTGGTTGGCCATAGATGCCACAGTTAAATAATTGAAGGGCTCAGAGCAAAAAATCCCAACTGACATTTTCAGTGCGTTTGGTGATTTTGTGAGATTGCGCCCAGATTTCATGCAATACACGGTAATTAAGTTATGGAATTACCAATCATAGGTGATGTGAACAAAATAACAAAGGAAAAAAAAAATTTTTTCTGGACCCTGGGGAATGGGGCGAGGGGGCCGGGGGCGGAATAGCAGGAAAATATGAAAATACAGGTAAAAAAATTTTTTTGCTTCTTTTCATCAGATTGCCCCAATTTTTGGCATATAGCATGGGGATGTTCACCACGTAATTTTAGTGCAGTAGGTTCGGTGGAAATTGGCCGCGATTTTGCGAAATGACCTAAAAATCACGCAAAAGTCAGTTAGGACATTTTTGCCCGGAGCCCTTCAATTATAAAAAGATTAGATGCCGCAGCTTGAATTCGTTGTTACTTAGATCGATGTACGATTCAACAGAAAGGATAAATGAAATATGCAAAGTTACAAGTGAAGTTTACATGAAATGCAACACTGAAAATATGCAAACGAACAAGATGAATACTTACAAAACTGTGGTATAAAATTCTAAAATTTCATCATGTCCGATGTTATTCTGCTCGCAAAAACGACGCGTCAACTTCTGACAAGACTAACAATTACCATAGATCTGGAACTTATACTACTTTGGTGAATGAATAGATTTTTATGTCCATTTATATGGCGCTACAGTTGGTGATGCTTTTTTTTTCCACTGGAGCTTCTGCATGCCCCCTGCCGAAGTCTGGCAAATTCAAATCGAGGAAACTAACATGTGCAACATGACAGTGGAGTCAGTGAATTTTAAGTTATCGGAAATCCTTAGAGAGATGTTAATATTGACACTAAATTGCATAAGCAGACTGTTGTTTTAAGATATATGTTGCAGATAGTTTTTCAGTTTTAGTTAATTTCAATTTTGACTGGTTAATTTCTCATTAACAAATTATTTTTATTGTTATATTTATAACCAAGTATTTTTTCTTGCTATAATAGTTTTCTGTGGCATGATTTATTTGTAATTATTGTAATAATAATAATAATAACAATAACAATAATAATAATAATAATAATAATAATAATAATACACTTTATTTAGAGAGGGTGGCACAGAATAGTTGTAATTTTTTTTGGCTAATTACAGTGACAATCTTGATGTAAAGATCACAAGGATCTCTGTCAATATTGTTATTAATAATTCAGCGTTCTTTCAACTGTTTTTTAATTCAACCCTGATTCCCCCAAGATTTTAGTTAAAATGATTTTAGCTGTAAAATGTGTGCGTATGACTGATTTTTGTCATCTGATAGGATGATATGATTGTGAATTATTATTGGCTTTGGAAACATATTTTCATGTAGAATGTAGACTACCGATTTAATTTGCGTGGACAACAAGAACCTGTTTGGCCTGTAAACTCATATTATTAGTTAACCTGCACCAGAAGGAAAAACTTCATTATGTGTATATTTTGCAGATGTACAATGTTAGGCAAGGTGAATGTTGCTCAATGTTGTTAAGAGATTCTTAGTAAACTGCATTGTAGATTTTCTATCAAATCGTTCCGAGCGCATCAAACTCACGGAGGGATGTTTCTGTGAGTGGGGCCCCATCAGAAGTCCCTCAAGGAACAAGATTAGGTTCGTGGCTGTTCATCAGCCTTCTTAATAATTTAGAAGTAAGACGTGGCCTGAATGCAGAGCTTTGGAACTGTGTCGATGACACAACATTAGCTGAAATCGTCAGTAGAGGAAACGAAAGGGGTGTCTTGAAAACAAAGACCCCCTTAGACCCCTAAGACCCCTAAGAACCCAAAGACCCCAAAACTTGAAAAGGAATACCCCTTTTTATATACGGAGAGATTCCAGTCTTCATTATGTTCTGAATAAAACAACTGACCTTGACCTTGACCGTGTACGACTGACCTTGCTTCTTATTTGCTAACAAAATGACAGTTTGGACAGTTGCCTTTGAATGGCTTTCTGGAACGCGCGCTCAGGATAAAACCAAACAATATTATTGCTGTTTTTTTTTTCTTTTTTTCCAAGATTTTATTCAATTATGCGATTCAAGGAAAAGTCATTACCTGACGAGGGAATTCCGCGTTAAATTGCACTTGAAAACCGATATCGCACTCATCGCTTCGCGATTCCTGCGATATCGGTTTTCGCGTGCAATTTAACGCGGAATTCCCTCGTCAGGTAATGAATTTTCCAATAAAATTATGTATTTTGTACTTACAATAGGTACCCGGGGCATTTGGTCTCACTTAGGGTGTTCTGGGTCTCGTTTAGGGTTGCACGCGAAGAAATTTGTCGTTGTTTTAAAATGGTCTTTCTCCTCTAGGGGTTTAATTCCAAATTTCGACGAGCATCATCGCCCCTTTCATATGAGAGCCTCGCCCCCCGGGTTTAGGCTTTACTTTCAATCCGAGAAAAGAACACGTTTTACTGGATGAGACGGGGAGTTTTGTTTAATAATTATTAATACATGTCATTTATTAAAAGTTTGGGGAGGGCTCTTCCTTTTCAAGTTTTGGGGTCTTTGGGGTCTTTGGGGTCTTAGGGGTCTTAATCATTTTAGCTGAACGTGTGGTGAAGTTGTCCTCCCAAAAGAGAGTACCACCGAACAGTGATAATTGTCAGGAGCTTTAATGTTGTTCTCAAAGAAAGATCAAGATTTTCCTCGCATTGTTGTAAAAGGGAAAGGCTTCGAATGCGTCAAAAGTGCAAAGCTTCTCGGCGTCACTATCTTAGATAACTTATCATGGAATGATCATGTTGTTAGGGCGTCAAAGCATTTGTGCTTAGTGCAACTAAAACGAGCTAGACTTCCATGTAACGATCGTATTTCATTCTATTGCACTTTTAATTAGTAAGATCTATTTTCAGTTATGCGGTTCCAATATGCCATTACACCAATGTGTCTCAAGTGTGCCGCGTTCAGCGAAGGGCATTAGTTATTAGGGAATTAGGCATTATTTATCCTGGCATCGATGATTGTGACACCAGCAACATGTAGTTTTTCCCTTTGCGGATATGTACAATTGACAAATTCAGTCTTGCCACCACTAGAGTTTTTTAGAATGTCAGTCAGCACCTAGGAATGAATGTATCACAAACAGTTATGAATACACCGCCTTATGGGCGAAACATTGATCACACTTCTTATTTGGTCTAAATAAGATGACTTTGTATAGCTGCCTATCGTCTGCTTAACATTGCACCTAGATAGATGGGTTTTTACTTGATTCCAGCTTAAGACAGCGCAGTTACAACGTAAACAACGATACAACGTAAACAGTAAGAAACCCCAGACAGCATGCCTGATGGATTCTGCCTTCTAATTTGTAAAGGTTAGAAGTTTGCCTGCATTATTATTTATTATTTAGACTTTAATGCAGAATCGTCACAAACAATGTCCCACAATAACAACGATGATTTTTTTATATCATTAAGACGATTTTAATGTACTTTTATTGTTTAAGTTTTTGTTAGCTTAAATGTAAGACCCCATAAGCGGCAACGCTTTAATTACCATCGTGCTGAAAATATTGAAAGTCACTGAAGCTCAACCAATGCAGTGCACTTTACCAAACTGCTATCTAGCCAGTGGAGAGGTGGTATTTATTGTACAGTGAAGTCACATCATTGAACTCAAAATAAAAATCAAGTGCCCACAGGTCCAAAGCTAGCTCGGCCGATGTCCTCGGTGACAAAGAATCATCTTGCATTCGCCTATTGCAATTCATGCTTCATTTTTTAAGAAATGTATTTTAGTATACTCTGAAGACTGACTGTAGCATCTTTCAAGGTCTTTGGGTGCCAAAGATAATGGTCGTCGAAGGTCTATAGTATGCCTCTAATGGAATAGGAATCGTTACCAGCATTATACGTTACCAGTATTAAACGTTCAGGTTTAATTTTAATTTATTTTAAGAAGTAGATATTTTTCAGCCAGCTGCGGAGAGGTGTGCCGGCTGTTCATCATTTTAATCCACCACCAGGGATTACTGCCTTGACCAGTTCTGTAAGGGTCTTTGTAAGACATGAACTTGTCGAATCTCGAATCTGGGTCGTCGATACGCTTTGGGTGGAAAACGTTTGCAACGAAACGTTAATGTTAAGAAAATATAAGTCCACCAAACAAGCAGACTGCTCACACGTATGCTAAAATAGGAGAACGGGAGCTTTGGCTGCCCAATTGGAACTCTTGCGTTGGTTACATTTTTGAAATTTATTAGATCGGCATTCTCATTATGATTTCTACGACTTTATCCGAAAGAGTACCTTTAGCAGTATCAGGTGATTATTTTAATTTTCCATCCTTGGTTACCAGGACTGATTACTGGTACAATCATTTCCACTTGATGACCAGTGCTTTTCAATAAGTTGACTGATGTGTGGCTTCAAACAAACAGACCCGAAATGATTCCTGTCCTCAAAGATGCATCCATTTTTCAAAGTCATTACAGGACGGTGTCATCCTGTTTGACAAGTGATCTTGTCAGTCTGTTGCCAAGACGAATCACTTGATCTGCACCATCGTGCGCATTGCTCATATGGAATTTTTTTGCAAGCTGGAGACTGAGAAGACGAGATTAGCGTCCTTGTTTTGAGTGCGTGATTTTTTTTCGCTAAATTATACTCCAGAATGTACTCAACAGAAATTTCGATCTCTTAATTATGTTTTTGTCACAAGTGGGACATGGTAATAATGATTTGTACGGCGGTTTTTAACATCATCAGTTTCGAGTGCTCGTTCTACGAGTTTACCATATTCATTTCGAGTCATCCTATATTCAATTTTCGAGGCCAATTTCCAGCCGTGCGGGGGTCGTACTGTCCTGTCCTATGCACACTTTCCGGAACCACTGCCCTCGTTCTTTAAGGGCTTCGAGTGATCCATCATAGCACCGACTCAAAAGAACAAAAAAAAAAAAAAAAAAGAAAAAAAAACGCTCTCCGTGAATAGCATTGCACCAGACTGGAAAAACCATGTAAGGCAAGTTTCCTCAGCCTCATTTCCTCAAGATGCGAAGCCGTTCACGCATTTGTGCGATTTTTGCTATGCCCGACTTTGTTAGAACTTACAAAATCCTGTGGGATCGCAGATGGGAAACCGAGCTCTCAGTCTGCTACTGGTTTACAAGTGGTTCCTCCGTAAATGGTATCAAATTCCATCATGTTTGGCTTTTGGCAGCGAGTGTTGTTTAAGGTATGGTACTATCTTTACTTCTGGTTTATCCATTCTCCATTCGTCTTGATGAGGATTTTGAAATTGAAGTGCTCCTGCTAATCCCTATTAGGACACATATGCTTGAGCCGCTGTCTCTTTGTGTGATAATGAAGTGTGCCAGTGGGGGGAGTTGACTTTATTAATTGTTCCTTCTTTTGTTTCTAAGTTTCTCTAATGCAGCACATGCACTTAGATCGCTCCTCGCTTCAGTTTTTGTCATAATGTGAAGTAAATAAGAGGTTGCTGACAACATATAACGTTAATGCGCTAATCATCTGAGTTCATCACGATAGCTCTAGGAAACAGCGACTTCTTGATCGAGTCGGGCTAATTTTAACTTTGTGTGATAATGAAGTGTGCCAGTGGGGAGAGTTGACTTTAATTGTTCCTTCTTTTGTTTCTAAGTTTCTTTAATGCAGCACATGCACATAGATCGCTCCTCGCTTCAGTTTTTGTCATAATGTGAAGTAAAGAGGTTGCTGACAACATATAACGTTAATGCGCTAATCATCTGAGTTCACGATAGCTCTAGGAACCAGCAATACTTATTGACGGAGTCGGACTAATTTTAACTTACACGCTTTGAAGCTATCAGTACTCTTCTATCAAAAGATTTCTTAAAGCTCATTTTAGTTAATGGTTGCACATCGTAACGGCAAACTACCGAGAACTCCTGTTGTGCATGGTCACTACAGTTGTACAATGTACATTGTATGCGACATGCATTTTAATGTTGTTTCAATGATTGTAATTTTGTGCATATCCTGTGGCGGGTCATGGATGTCTTTAAGGGGGGTTGAAGAAACAACAACCAAAGCTTGAAAGTATCATGGATGACTAGGGTATTTCTCAGTCCTGGCCGTATTTCTAAAAGACTATTCCATTGAAAGTGCAAGGATAATTTCTAAAAGTTTTGGGGGGCAAATGAAAAGTTTTCAGCAACTGCAAAATGTTTGTACATGTATTCTGACGATTTTTTTAAAATTGCTTTTTGTAAGATTGAAGTTACCGTTTCAGTTTCCAAAGCCCATTACTCCCTCTAGATATTATGACTTCTAGCATATTTCAAATCTCATCGTACAATTGCACTCCAAATTTTCTTTTCTTTTCTTTTTTTAACTGATATGAACATTGTGAAGGACAAATCTGTCTAATATGTTTGTGTACCCCTTCCTATAGATGAACCTGATAATGTGACTTTGGAAACTAACGCAACTGAGAACGAAAACTGCTCTTACCCTCTTTGGGTGAACTTCACCTGTGTAGCATCCGAAGCCAATCCAGCAGTTGAAGAATATCAGCTTTATAAGAATGGAAAGAAAATCCGTTCAAGCAACAATCCCACATGGATTGAAGAAACTGAACAAGGAGAACACTTTTACAGCTGCGAGGCTCTGCACATTGTGAAAAATGTGACCAGTTCAAATGTTAAGGTGACTGTTAAAGGTGAGTTGTTTGTTGTCGTATTTTTCACATGTTCCACATATTTGGTGGTTGGTTGGTTCATCTCTGATATGCTTTAATAATGTGACTGCGCGATGCAGTTTTAAGTCGTATGCGTCAGTTGTCAGGACTCAAAATAATTTTCGGACAGTTGCCGGTCATGTTGACCGGCCAAACAAAGTTTAGCTCGGTCAAGTCTCGTTTCTGAGCGGTCAAAATATTTAAAACAGTAATTTTAAGCTAATAGCCTAACAAGCAAAAAAATATCACTTCACATATTCAAAGAGGCGCAGCTAAAGCCCTCAAGAGTGTAAAAGTTGCTATCGCTAAACCTAAAAAGTATCCAGTACTTCTGTTTCATTGTGAAACTTAATATGCAGGCGGGCAGTCTGTAAAACAATCAAAACTCAATAGGGAGTAACCAGAAATTGCTCGTAGAATGTGTGGAGGCGATTTAGGTTGTAAGTATTGCTGAAAACGATTATTGCATGCACCAAAAACTTACAGAGCAACGACTGCAAGTGCGGAAACCTTGCCGGTCCTTGACATGTATTATATTATTTGCCAAATGCCAGTGTCCATGCAAAGTTCTCGATCTCTTTGTCAATGTAGATGTATCTTGTGACGTCTTATTTCAAGCTAACGGAATAAACCTTACTATCGACGTAAGAGTACACATAACGCGATCTAGGGGAATGTTCGTTTTCTAGACTGCAAAGCTTAGCGGCTGCGCCTTTAAACAAGGGTGCGCCGGAAGTCTAAGGTGCAGTCTATTTTGCGGATTTTAACAATCCACTGACTCGACACTTGGTGATCACAAATTAAAGCTGCAGAACATTGTATTCTACTCAGTTGACTGCACGCCACATCTCATTATATTTTCGTTATTTAAGTGACAAAGAGACCGGCAGTCCGAAAGTTTGTCCGGACAAATCCTCATCTTGACCGGACATTGTCCGTTGACCGGCCCTTCTTTTGAGCCCTGGTTGTGATTTGACTATGTAGCTGCGTGATGCAGTTCTCCTCAAAAGCCCACATTTACCCTTGCTCGCGTCTCCGGGAGCTCATGTGGACGTGGGCTCAAATCCCGTCTGGAACTCTGATGTTTTCTGAGTTTTCATTTGATGTACTAGTATCATGTTATGGTATTTCTCACGTTTGTTACATATTTGGTGATTTAATTTCGGGCGCATGGATTTGGCCACCCACATAATGTACAGTGAAGCAGTCTAATACAGTATGAATTAGCTGATGTCTGGGGGCCATACACCACCGAAAATGACCAAAACCTTGAAGTTCTAGTGTAATTTGGAATGAAAGAGAAATAAACAGGCAAGAAAGACTGGAAGGTGAGGGTCACTCACCTCTTCAAGTGAAATCTCTATTGTCGTATTTGAAGGAATTTTAATATCGATTAACCAACTGCCTCGCTAAAATGAGAGGTGGGTGTCTGGAGTATCCATGGGCTTCAACTGTGGCCAGCCGGCCCCTACATAGAATACCGCCCGCATGGCTGGCAAATCGCCGCAATCCAGCCATAAGCTCCCATTCCAGGCACCTGTCACACTGATGGAATGAGTGGAAGGAAAAATAGAGGGTAGGGTGGGGTGGGGTGGGGGAAAGCTAAAGAATTAACGATGAAAACCGCTCCAAACGCCTGAGAAAAACTCATAAAAACCTGGCTGACGAAAACCACAACGCTCCACGTGAGCCTGCACTTATGAGTCTGACCGCTCAAAGCTTGACCGAACACCGCCCAAGAGAAACAGTGACTGCTATAAGCGATGACCGCTAAAACACTGAACGCTTAAGCGATGACCGCCAAAGCACTGAACGCTAAAACGATGACCGCCAAAGCACTGAACGCTAAAACGGTGACCGCTAAAACACTGAACGCTAAAACGACGACCGTTAAGCTCGTGGTGGTTAACTTAGTGAAATGAGCATTTAACTTAATTTAATTGCATTGTCCATTACAATGACTTATGTTTGACGTTTAACATCTGATAATATCACCCTTTCCTCGATTTTATTTTTCAGTACTGGCAGAGATAAACGTGGAATTATATGGCAACCAGGCTCTCGTAGAAGGTGGCAACGTTTCTTTGTATTGTAAAGCACCTGGATTTCCTCATCCAACGATTACCTGGAGTAACGAGTCTGCACTCATTAAGGGGGGCTCGTGGTTAAACTTCACGAGCATCACCAAGAATGAGCATGGAAATTACAGTTGTCAGGCAAATAACACTTGTGGATCAAAGAGCTCGGCAACAACATTCATTGATGTGCAGTGTATGGACCATCTTTTTCTATTAGATTAACGAGAATATTAACCGTTACTAAAACCCTACAGCGGTAGTTAAATTATTTTGCTTTTTATGCCTCTTTGCTCCCTGGCGTTTAAATCAGATGTTCACAAAAGTTGAAAGTCCAACAGGCCAATTTCGATATATTAAAATTCGCTCCTAGACACAAAAGGCATCACTTAGAGGCTCCTGGGGAAAGAACTCATACAAATCTTTACTTTATTCCCCAGAGCCTCAAAGTCATGTTTATTGTTTCAAGTTGAATGTTAAAATATCGAAATATTGGTCTATTGACTCGATTATCGTCATATCCTTATTGTGTAGACCTTTCTGCTGTGGGTACAGTTTTCTAAAATGGTAAACCTATGAGTGATTTCACTTTCTTATAGGTACAATAAACAGATGCCATAGAGTGGAGTAGGGGGAAGTTAGGACTAATGACCAGCCGTTTTTTTTCCCCGAGTATGGCCACGTCATAACTGATAAATGTATCATTTAAAGACGACAGTTATTTCACTTACTGGTTGGCATCAACACTCTTGATATTCAATTCACTAAGACTTTCGTCTGATGCTTTCTTTTTTGTAGATAAACCTGAAGCAGTTGTTTTAACGATAAACGTTTCCACCAGCAAAGTCTGCACAGGAGACGTGGTAAAATTTTCTTGTGCTGCTGAAGCCAATCCAGTAGTGGATCAATATGAGCTGAATGAAGATAATTTGCTGATTAAAAATTTGTCGGCATCAGGAATAACCACAAAGCAGCAGAGTGTTAGTGGCCAGTTTATGTACAGATGTGACGCCAGGAATTTGATTGGAACTGGTCAGAGTAATGTTACTCTTTTGATTGTTGAAGGTAAGCTTGCAAAGTAGTTAGTAAAATGATATGGCTAAGCTTGTACATTCCCTCCTATAATAAGCTTTCTGTTAATGAGATAATTACTCTATTATAGCACACACGTAATCGGCATTGGCCTATGATTCACTTAGATAAAGAAATCACTACCTTTTGGAGAAACACACTGAGAGGTTTAAAGAAAAAAAAGGCTGCAGGAGGTACTAGGAAAAGCATAAGGATCTTAAGAATGATAATTACTTTCACACAACCTCCAAATGGAAATGACATTACTTTGTTTTGAGTGATGCTTTGCAGTACTATGGCTTGTTTTGAATATTGTCATCGGGCCTTAAAATCATATCTTTGGTATATAAATAAAGACGGCCTTCGAAAGGGGTTGTTGATTATTGTCCTTGTTTTTGTTTTCACAGATCGTGCTTCAGTGGTAAATGTGACCACTAATACAACTGTTATCAAGGAAGGCGACAACGTTGCATTTTTCTGTAACGTGTCCGGCGTTCCATCTCCAAATGTGTCGTGGGTTTTTAAGAATCAAGTGATTGAACAGAAGGGTACATGGTCATTACCCAGCATTAGCAAAAGAGACGGCGGAGAATATAGGTGTAAGGCACAGAACTCGTGCGGCAATGACAGCAAGGCGATTTCTGTTGATGTG
The DNA here is from genome assembly GCA_014634185.1 of Astreopora myriophthalma. Taxonomy (NCBI): domain Eukaryota; kingdom Metazoa; phylum Cnidaria; class Anthozoa; order Scleractinia; family Acroporidae; genus Astreopora; species Astreopora myriophthalma. The sequence continues at coordinate 25,632 of BLFK01000490.1, forward strand.
CAATGTGAGTCTCGCTGCTCATCTCTCAAGTATTTCATAGAAACCTAAACGTAGTTTTTTTCCTCTTAAGGTTGTTTTATTTCCCCACTGTTAGAAAGTGTGAGGAAAGTGTCCAGAAAGTGTGAGGATCATTTCTCCAGTTCATTTCTAACCCGCACTTCATAATCATTTCTTTCGTTATATTCTTTGTTCAGATAAGCCTGAGAATGTGGAGCTACGTAAAAACATCTCAAACAGCAAAGTCTGCTTAGGAGATGTGGTACAATTCACTTGTACAGCTGATGCCAATCCAGCAGCGGACCTTTATATGCTGTATGAAAATGATACCATGGTGCAAAATATGACAGCATCAGGAGTAACCACAACGGAGTTAAATACCGGGGGCCACGTTATTTACAGATGTGAGGCTAATAATTACGTAGGGGCTGATAAGAGCCCTGATATTAGCTTAACTGTTCAAGGTAAGTTCTCATAACATGTCTTAATTTCATATCTTCTTGTCTCAGTGGAACGCCTCAATGCTGGATTGCTGGCTCATGTTCGGATTTGACTTAAGGGGTGTTGAACCTATAATCTTATTGCTAGTTCGGGTGGTACTCCACTGAGCTGCAAGAGAGTCAAAAGACAAGAAAAGCTTCAAATTTGCCATTTTCCTCGCATACAACTTCTGTTGTATCAAAAAGCAGAAAAACTGTATCATAGAGGAAATCAGCCAGTAAATGAAAATAGAAGGTATTTGCTTCCATAAATAGTGGTAGCAATTTTTCATGTTTTAGCCAGTGGGATAAACGGTTTAAACTACGCCACAATTCTGCATTCTCTTCCTTCTCAGACGGACGATTACTTAATTTATTAATTAGAAACCCGAGACAACGTTATCCCTCCAAACACGCAAATTTTAATCACAAGAACAATAAACCTGGAATAGGGGAACACTGTAAATATCATACCAGTTTTTACTTTATGGTATAATTTCGGAAATATAGTTCATACACTACCTTACAGTAATTCACACCATTCATACAAATCTGTGAATGCTTTTCACGTTTATTCTACTTGAGGGCAATAATATTTTTATACTCCGCGGGCCTTATATTAGTAAGAGCCCATCAAAGGAGGCTTTGATGCGTTCCAAATTTAGGGGCCCTACATCCGGAGGGGCTATTTTCGTAATTTTACAGTAGAAGACTGCTTGATTTTTCATCGTATTGTTTTTTATAGTGCAACCGTCAGTGACAATTCAGGACAGAACAATTTTTGTCAATGAGAGTGAGTCTGTCACACTTAACTGCGGCGCCTCTGGTTTTCCATTTCCACACATCAGCTGGGTTGATAGCAAAAATGAATCGTATAACGCAAGTACATGGACATTACAGAATATTAGCAGGAACGGAGAGGGAAATTACACGTGCACAGCAAGTAATCCTTGTGGCGTTGTCAGCGAAACAGCAAGTATTGTTGTGCGATGTGAGTCACGCTGTACTGTTTTCATTAAAATGCGATGTACAAGTAGTAGTGAACAGCGAGTAGTGAACAGTTGTGCATCGTCTGTTAGTGTATACATTAATTGGTTTAGGGGCTTCATTATGGTGGTTGTAATAAAACATTCTCCTGGTAATTGAAGCAAAATTACAGCATAAAATAATGAGACTGAAAAGCACCAGAAAGAACAACTGATGACATTTCTCTTCTTACTTGAAGTGAAACTCGAATAATTTTCACATTTTTTCAACGGTGTTTGCCTATACGGACCGACCTAAACCGGTAAATAGCTTTTTAATTTTTATTTTTCTGAAATTCATCTTTTCCAATTGGGAAAAAAGAGACAGGAAAGAAGGATATGGTGCTTAGAAAGCGCCTAAGAGCTAAGAAAATTTATGTCTATCAGCAATTTTCTTGATTGGACTTGTGAGTACGGACGTGAAAAGAGAAAAAGCCATGCAAAAGTCATTAAAATGACAATCATCATTCAAACGTCAAAAGTAAGTGCACGCCGACACTTGAGCAGAAAAATTCCGGACCGTGGTCCGTATCCCAAAAAGCTGGACCGGCTACGAGCGCGTGATTAGCCAATCAAATTCGAGGATTTAGGATTCCGGCCCCTGGGATGCTTCAGAAAAAAAGAAACAACTGCATTATAAGAATCTGACATCGCTCCAGAGCTAAAGGCAAATCGTTAATAAACATTGCAAAAAGTAAAGGGCTAAGTTGTCTATGATCAGTGCGATAATTTCGGAACCAATCGAACTCATTCGAATCGTCAACTCCCTAAGACGAATTGGTTCGGGTATATTGGACATGGGTGCTCCAGCTAACTAAAATATCGTGATCAGCAGAGTCAATAAACACCGCCCCAGTGAGCGTGCTTGCTGTAAAATACTAATATTCCAACGAAAGATCTACCCAAAAGAAAAAATTGTTTTAGCGAATTTTATAACGAAGTGTGACGGCATATTTTATAACAAAGTACGATGGACTCTTATTACAAAGTGTGACAGCTATTTTGTTACAAAGTGCGACATTTTTTATTACTAAGTACGACGGAATTTCAAAAAATAAGGCAAATACAAAGTGCGACAAGTGTGACAGGCATTACTGATCGTTCAATTGAAAGATCCGTGAAAAAAACACTGGACGAAAAGTCAGGTATAGCGATAATAAACAACAACAACAATCATTTGTGTAACTATAATTTTGAGGGGTACATTGTGCCAAATAACTCAAGTACGAGACATCGCACAGGCCTGACACTTCATACGTTGTGTCTTTATTACTCTTCTATAACATCTCAATGTCTTGACTACATTTTTTGAATAGTAACCGATTTTTCATTTGCGTGACGTGCAAACCAAAAATTTATTTTCTGACGTTAGATACTGACCTGTTTGCGTCTAGCAGATTTCTCGACCTCATTTGTGATTTGTGTCTGACAAATCAAGTTCGATACCGAACAATTCAAACCGTTATTACCTTTGTATTTACTCGAACCACTATAACGCAAGTTACTCACCTGTGAATTACAAATTAATTGTCTGTCTTTGTGCCTACTTTCTTTTCTTCGACGAGACTTCGAGCGTCAAAATTACACCGTACCACCTTGCGGCCCTTGTAACAGCTGAAAGATTACCCGATACGACCATGCGCGCCTATTTTCCTCGAAATCAGGATCATTTCGTCCACTGTGTGATATATTTTCTTTTCTTCAAATCCATATATACGGGTGGAGACTACTATAGTGCTTTTTCGGGTTTTGGCCGAGAGGCTGAAACCCTGCGCGGGTAATTACATTTATAATGAACAAATCAATGCGCGTGATTGGTCAATCTTCCATGGTTTATGGTGCCATTAATGTGATGCGAATTTCGCCGCCTCTTCTGAAATATTTTATTTAAGCAATAGGCTTAAATATAATAGCAACGATAGTTTAAAGGCTGTTGAAGCACGTGGGATGTTTGAAGAACGCTCGAAGAATTCGTAAATCGTATGAAGAAAATTGCTTCAAATTCATGAACTAAAGCTATTGTTATCTGGTGTGAACCGGTGTGGACGTGGCCATAAAAGGGAATTTTGTGACCATAGCCGCAGTGGTGAAAGCAATAGCATGTTAAACGCCTAGGGAAATTCAAAATTTCCGATTTCTGCACTAGTGGGAAATTTGAATACCGGTAATCGGGAAAGGCAAGGAGGTAGTGGCAAATGTTCCCTTTGGTGAAGGGTAACAGTTACATCTGGTTCGTCGCTAACAGCCACGCAGGGGTGGTTAGTCAGTATACCGAATACCATTTGTTATGTTCACAGTAGGAAAGAAAGGTAACTTGCCTGGTTACAGATTGGCCTAAACAAATTTATTACCAGTTAATCTGCAGACCTATTGTATCAAAATCTACAGGAAGCTAAATCCTATAAAGCGCTCTGAAATTGGCACACGCGTGTGCAGCCCGCTGCATCTTACCTTATCGAACTGTATTGGGAAGTTATTGTGATGTCGAGAAAAATCCATATAAGAACATGCGAGATCTTCTCGTGTTCTTCTAACATTTTGCATGTTTATCAGCCTTTCAAAAACTCATTAATAATTCATGAGCCTAACAGCCTATCAAGTCAGTGATAAAACGTCACGTGCATGAGCTTTATACCCGATAAAACACTCCTGGTTAGTATTCTTTATATAAAGAATACTAATAAGGCATAGCTTGTTTTTCTCGTATGCTAATAATTTTCCTTGCTAAGTCTGAACCATTGTTCAGACTCCAGAGGGACACGCTTTTTGTGGAATGTTTTTGAAGCTGTTCAAAAAACTCGCAGCACGTGTTTTATCGCGTCAAAAACCACTCGGCTAAGCCTCGTGGTTTTAAACCCGATAAAACACTCCTGCTCGTTTTTTAAACATTACATTAACCATAGAAACGTGTTTTCTATTGCTTAAAGAAGCTGTATTATACCGGCATTTTGGTTGGTAAATATATACAGAATCATCGCACATGTTGAGCTTACAAATTGGCGAGGACAACAATAATTCTAACAGTCGTAAGCCTAATGAAGAGATGTAAAATAAAACGTAGACTGGTCTTAATTTGATTTGGTAAGGGGTTCCACACTTCAGGCTCACAGGCAGGAAATGCTCTGTTTCCGTAAGTGCTGCGCTTGGAGACGGAACAATAACTAACCGTAGTTAGTGTTTGGTGTTGTATCATAAGCGTGAAGCAAATTAGAATGGTAAGATGGGGCGAGGCCATTAGAAGGGCCTTGTAAGTAAACAGTAAAATTCGGGATGTGGTTAATCATTCACAGCGGTAGTCCCATCCAGTGATGGTACATGAATTTCTGGTGATGATTTTGCTTTCATGAAATTACATCTAACAATGCTCCTATCGTTTCTAATACTGCAGTTTAATGCGTCTTCTTCTTATTTATTCTTGACTTTTCTTTATAAATTAATAACCTCCCGATCATTGCAAATTGTAGTACAGTACTGTTAATGATAATTATAATAAATGAAATGCGCATAGCGTAAGCATCCATGCCGTAATTGAATCTACTCAAAGTCTACTTTCACATTGAAAACGTTCCTAAAAACTTGGTATAACATGGTTACTACAAAATCTTCCTTTTTTTAAACCAGAAAGCTCGTGCAAACATCTTAAAACATCTGGCCCCAGTTGTTCGAAGGGTGGATAGCGCTATCCACTGGATAAATCACTATCCACTGGATAACGCAATTGGTTTTGCTATCTGTTATCCGCTGGACAGTGATTTATCCGGTGGATAGCGTTATCCACCTTTTGAACAACTGGGGCCTGAACACTGCAGAGATCGGTCCTTTAGTGAAGATTTGGAAGAATTAATGCCGGTCTCTCATGTGTTTCGGCAAGGCTAAATGTACAGGTTATTACAGTTGTTCAATAATGAATGGAATCACAATAATCAGTGCCTCAGTGAGGAAAAAACTTAATTTACAATTTTTTTAAAATATACTATTGCTTTCTGTTTCCTACCACAATAGATGAGCCAAACATCACTTTTGTTTCCCCAAATCGAACAGCGAATGACAGCGATGTGATATCACTTACTTGTCTTGCTGATGGAAAGCCTGATCCAACCATCATCTGGACAAGACTCGCTGATAACAGTACTGTCACGATGCCTTTGAACATCTCAGGGAGAAATGATGGAGGAGCATACAGGTGTACTGCTAACAACGGCATTGGAAGCCCAGACAGTTCTGAGAATGTCTTTCTTATTGTCACACGTAAGCTGATTACCTTTCTATTGACCGTTAATAAACCTGTAAGTAGTAAGCATCTGGAATTAAATAATTAGTTGATCATTATGTTGCAGCTTGTAGCATATAGGACAAAATTACTAAAAAAATAATTGGCTGATGAAGAGGGTATTTTTTCTTAATTCCCTCTTTGAAGATGACAAATTTACTTGATCCTGATTGACTACACTGTACTTCTACTCCTGATTTGCTTGTAAGGGGGAGAACGTTTCATTTCTTGCATCCTCTCAAGGTGGCTCAAAACGGTTTCAACACCTTCAAGAGACTAAGCTATTGGAACGATTGACACTCCAACGTTGTATCAAGTATTAGCCGTAATGTTATGGTACCATATGAAACACCAGTTGTTGCTGAATAAGATTCGGTCATTAAGTAAGCGTGGCAATGGGAAAGCCCTGTAAAAAAAAAAAAACACCTATATTTTGGCTTTAGCTGCTCATATCTTCAAAACGGAATAAGGAAGCTGGCGTATGCGGGAAGGAATTATTATTATTATTATTATTATTATTATTATTATTATTATTATTATTATTCCTCCTCCTCCTCCTCCTCCTCCTCCTCCTCCTCCAGCATACAGAAAATTCCAAAAGAGAGTAGAGCACAGTTGTGTCATTGTTAGTGCTACCAATACAACATTTATTCACATCACATGCAGCAATCTACCACCGCAGTTACTCACAGATTTTCTCCCTATCTCGCCTGGCCTCTTAGCACAAATGGTAAAGTAAAAGTGGATCAACTGCAGAGGTCCTTGAGTTCCACTTCGGCAGAGGTTGGAGATCTTGGCCTCTTGTGGTTTTCCATTTCCTTACTAGGACCAATGCTCAGCCTTGTTACTTTAACATACGATGTAGAGTTTACGACAAAACGGACTTAACACTTTTCTTTTTAATTCATAGGCTACCGTCCCATAGACACAAACTTGTCAGCGAATTTGACCAACAACACGGTTACTTTGAATGCGAACTTCAGCCTCATGTGCAGTGTTGACGCCAAACCAGCTGCAGAATATCGATTGTACAGAGAGCAGGAAAGTCTCACGAATATCACAGGGGGCCAAAACATTGGAACTTACACAACATCTGTTGGTGACAGAGTAAAGCAGGTGACCTACAAGTGCATTCCGTTCAATGTCTATGCGGAAGGACCTAGCGCGACACTCACTGTTACAGTACACTGTAAGTATGCATTAACGGATCATCTCCATCTCCAATATAAATGATTTTATACCGTTTACCATCTACTTATTTCAAGTGAAATTTTATTCAGGCTACAATTTTGGTATTCCCATTTTGATTCCATTCAAATTACTATTCTATCCCTTCTTTCCTCGTTCATGGTAGGCATTCTTTTCATGTTTAATAAGCTTAAAAATGAGGCAACAAAAAGGCTATTTTAAATAGGACCCCCCCCCCCCCCCCCCAAAAAAAAAAAGGAAAAAAGAAAGAAAATATATATATTAGCCTGGCGGGCGCTTTTGCATAAGGTCTGTCTGTACAATAACGTTTGATAGACAGTAGACTTTGTTGCATATATTTGAGCAACATGCTCACATTAAGGATGAATTGCAGTTATGATAGCAATAACTCAGGGTAAAGAATACTTATGTACTAGTCCAGGCTTGAATAATTTGTTGGGTCGTTCCTGCTTGTGAACAGACGAATAGTTCATTACTTATAGTAGAAGGTGATCAACTGGTACCCTAACGCGAGACAAGATTTAACTACAACAAAATTCTGGCAACAGGATTTTACAATAATTTATAACTTATTGCAGCTTGAAAGAAATGACTATGAAGTGCGGGTTAGAAATGAACTGAAGAAATGATCCTCACACTTTCTGAACAATTTAAGCAATTGTCTCATATATGCACTTGAAAAATTCAAGTGACTCCAACGGGATTCGAACCCACGACCTCTGCGATGCCGGTGCAGTGCTCTTACCAACTGAGCTATGAAGCCACACAGTTGAGAGCAGGTCAATTTGTTGGGCTCATGCGTGTTTTCCCGTGAAAGGAATGATGAATGAAAGAA
>BLFK01000490.1:35383-46366 GCA_014634185.1 Astreopora myriophthalma
TTGACCCCCCCCCCCGCCCCCTTTGAAAAAGGCTTCAATAATGGCATAACCGTTACCTTCACCTTAAGTATTGATAAGTCGTGCTGTTATGTTTGAAGAGTTGCAGGCATAAAGGACCTATGTATCGAATTTCTTGAGAAACCGAAATTGTTTTAAAGTGGCTCAGATATTGCGTGCAGGCTTCAGTTAACCTAGAGGTCGTTTATCTGTTGTTTATTTCGTCCGTTTTCTAGTTCCTTTCCTGAAATAAGCCATCCGTGTCTTTTTGAACAGTAAACACAAGAAACCGTTTTCTGCGAACAGTCATATCAGCACACCTCCGGGGAAAAAGTGTTTCTGTTTTGTTTGTTTTTTTTGCTTGTTTGCATGGCTGATTTCTTGAAAAGAAGGGGAAAGCAGAAGGGAAAAAAATCAATGGAGCAATTATTTCTAGTTGGATATAAGGTCACATGCAAAATCTGAGCCACTTTAAAAAAATTCCGCGTGCATAATGCAATGCACTCAAACGTTTCAAAAATTTGGTGAAACAAGGTTACTAGGAAATACTTGATGACCGTTGTGTTTTTGAGTACATAGAATCTGAATTGAAGGAATGATCCTCACACTTTCTGCTAAATCTGGACAATTTAAGCAATTTTCTCATATATGCACTTAAAAAATTCAAGTGACTTCAACGGGATTCGAACCCATGACCTCTGCGATGCCGGTGCAGTGCTCTTACCAACTGAGCTATGAAGCCACACAGTTGAGAGCAGGTCAGTTTGTTGGGCTCATGCATGTTTTCCCGTGAAAGGAATGATGAATGAAAGAAATGAAGTCACTTGAATTTTTCACAGTCATTTCGCAGTCGCACTTCACAATCTGTTAACTTAAATTTGCGTTCCAGATTTTCCGAGCCGGTGGGATCTTGCACCGTACTACTTATGAACAAAGCGTAAGAATGTTTTGATTTCGCCTTCGGGACATCGAAAACCTCGTTCCCGATCTTCAAAGTGGGAGAAACAGAAAGAAAGAGATGTTGCTTTATGGTATGGTCGAAACTCCCGTAAGTGGACACGCGCGAGATCGAGCGTTTGTGTCCACGTATGAGAGGTGTCCACGGGAGGTAGGGTGTGGCAGTGATGATTTGCGAATCAAATTTCCGGTTTTAGTACCACCGATTTAAGTCAAACAATTTAACTTTTACTCTCTAATCTATCATAAAGTCATTAACTAAAAATGAACATGAAAATTGTAAGTCTGGACCCTGGAAAAGAGTGAGAATTTTCACGGAACATGAATAGTACGGCAAGGAGCGATGAATGCCGAGTAAGCCACAGCTCGCCAAAGAAGAACACATTTTTTTATTTAAAGAGAACGTGCAGTATACCAATATTATTCAAAAATGTATGTTTTATACTAACACACACTTATCTAGCTATGAAATAGCATTATATTCGGCAATAAGTTAAAAGTGCCAACAACTTGCTGTTCAACATTTATTTTACCAGTAACTTAAATATTATTTTAAGCCCAGCACAACACGAAACCTGCGTGTTCTTTGCATTATAGAGTTTGAAAATTTGTGAACTAGAGGCCAAAAAACCTACTCCCCATTTAGCGACAGTTTTTTTCTTGCCAGTTGGGCTAGGAAGCCGGAGAGAGATTTCTGTAGACCGTGGGAGGTTTTAGTGAACCACTCTTAAGATCGAACCCCATTTTACTAGTAACAGAGCTGTTTTCCCAAAGTGATGTACTCCTTGACTGGCTAGAAATTAACAAATCCTGAGTGGTCCTTTGCGCTGCCGGGCAGTGACTTTTTTCAATGCTGTTATAGGTTTTTACTAGCACTTGAAGCGACCTAAATGTTGTGTGATACAGTGGAAATGTCGTGCCAGCTCAAGTTTAAGGAGCATTGTCCGCTTAGGATAGGTTACTTTAGCACACCCCTGGGGCTGTAAAAAGGTATCCCCTTCCGCTTACTAGAGGTGGCTGCTCACGGGAGGTTATAAATGTAGAGTTTCTTTGGAGAAATCGCTGGGACCGCAATTTGGTATCCGCTTAAGGGAGATGTCCGCAAGCGGAGGTTCGACTGTAATATCCCACTTTCGATATATTAAAATTCAGTCCTAAACAAAAGGCATCATGTTGAGGCTCTGGGGAATAAACTCATACAAATCCTTATATCTATTCCCCAGAGCCTCGAGATGATGCCTTTTGTTTAGAACTGAATTTTAATATATCGAAAGTGGGCTATTCAATAGATGAATGTTGGATTATGGTAATTTGTATTACCATTAACCAACTGCGACTCTAAACTCTCGTTTTCCCGGGCTTGGCACCGGTTGCGTTACTTGCTTTGCGTTCAGATTGGCAAGTAAAACCAAGTCGTGCATTACCTCTATTTGCGGTTGGCTGCAAGGTGTATCTCCTTCAGAACGTTATTGGCTCTGTCCCCCCACTCTGTAATTACTTAGGTTGTGGTTTTGCAACACTCAATTTGAAACCGCTCTATTGGTGTTGAAGTTGATATTGGTATAAGTAGAGCGGTTTCAGTTTGAGCGTCGTAAGGCCAAAACCAAAGTAATTACAAAGCCAGTCACGCTGTGAATAGACCAAATGCATAAATGGCTGCTTATTTAATATTCTTTTATATAAATGCTGATTAGACTGACTAGCCTCGTTTTTGTATGAAAATTCTTTTGAATTTTGCGCATGCTGACGAGGCTAGTCAGGCTAATTAGCAGAAAGACAAAAGAATAATTAATTGCAGCCATTTATGCATTCGGTGTATAAAATACACTCACTTGTGCCTACCACAAATCGAAGTTCTTCACGACTTTGTTTTATTAGCCAATCAGGATGCAAAGCAAGTAAAGGCAGCCGCCCCCAAGCGCGAGAAAAGAAGAGTGACAAAGTCGCAGTTGTTTTAGTTATACATCTGATTGGTTGATAACTTTGCTCATGTTTTTTGATCCAATCATAGAGCAAACCAAAAATCTAAAATGAAACCAATTGCATAGTAATTACGTTTGACACTCGAATTGAAAACTGCTCCTAATTCTCTCCCGAATAAACCTTGGAGTTATCTGGTGCGCTGTTTGTTAGCAATTTTCAAGCCCCGCTGAGAAGAAAATCTGTTCCCAGGCCTCTCTGCGTAGAAGTATCGTAATTGTGACCTCGAGCGTGGTGGATCAACCTTACGGCTTTGTTTGCTTCGCTGCGAGAATCATTTATTACCATGCAGTTTATTTCCTTCGCAAGTTATTCGCTTAAGTTGGCAACTTTACGTGTATTCGTTCGTCTCGTTGGGCAAGTTTAAAGGCCCACATTCGCCCAAAATGCGTTGCGGTCCTTTATTTTTGTTTTCGAATTCTGTATTGTCAAAAGAGGTAACGTGATTGGATGTAAGCACTCAAGCGTAAACGCTTTCCTAGTTTCGTGCCACAGGAAATTCAGGATTGGCGAACACGGTGCGCAGTGCATTTTGGGCGAATGTGGGTCTTAAATGTAATTCAGCATGTTCATCCTCGGTCGCTGGTAGGCAATTCTTTTTTACGTGTTTTATTCGTCTCATTGGGCAAGTTAACGATCAACTGAGTGGATGCAAGTTACTAGATTGTTATATCAGCTGTAAATTTCAGCTTTTCGGGGAGTATTTGGCATAAGATCTCGATTGTTCTATGTACATATTGGTGCGCAGTCAGCAAAAACTGGCACTGCACGCATTTTATCTCGTTTTGCATTCTTTTTTTTTTTAGATAAAGCATACGCCACAGGTGTAGGTGAGAATGTCACGTTGTCTGAAGGAGAATTTGAACAGTTTTCATGCCCGGTTGACGGAAACCCAGAACCCAGCATAGCATGGTACAAAGGGAGTAAAGCTAGCGGAACTAAGATGTCCAGTGAAAGAATTTTTACTCCCAGCGAAGAAGGGTGTTATACCTGCATCGCGACAAACTATTTGGGAAATTCAGACCCTATAACTCAGTGCCTGACAGTATTAGGTGGTAAGTCACGTTCGGGAAATTGTAGCGTTAGTGGTTGGAATTATACTTTCGTAACACGGACGTGCGTAATGCATTAGAGAACATTCAAATGTCTGTGTAGGCCATGTTTCCGTACACGTGTGTAACGTCTGAGAGTACATAGATACATAAAACTTTATTTCGGCTCGGATTTAGAGTAGCTCGAAAGGAGCTAGTATCTCCGAGTGACCGTTGAAAATGGAATTGATTGCACGTGCACCTTATTCTTGAGTTCACCAACAAGTTATGTAGATTCTTGTATGTCTTGTGGAAGTAGTAATGGATCTAGTTAACGGGTTGCGGGTCGCGTGGCGTTTAGTAACGTACTTCTCGGCAACAGGACGTAGGCAAGTCAGTGGCAATGCCGGTTTTCGCAGTTTAGTTTGATGTGCCTCCAAATGGGTCACAGGCATGCAGGAGAATAAAATGAGACAAACTTTGAGTAGTTTGTTGTTGAAGAAAATTTAACTTTAAGGTTGTCTATTTTCCACTTGTTCATACGTTCATTCATTGTTATTTATTCCTCACACAAGAGCCTACATCGACTACAAGGACACCCGAAACAACTACGGAAGGTAAGCGTTGTGCAAGGTATAAGCTGTGATTGTTTCCGCCCCGTTTCTAAGAAATTAAGTCTGGGCCTGCTGTTCAATGCCCGTGATTAGGGTAGTCTTGGTTGTGAACTTTGGTTGGAGTTTATGCCGTTTTGAACATTAACCCTTCGTCAAAGCGCATCGCTGGAAACATCAGAGGGAATCCAGGCTGAGATTGCCTAAATATTGGCATTTAAATAATGAACAACTGGAAAAAGTTATGTAAAAGATGAAAAATTGTAATGAAACTAGAGTTTATCACTGTAATATTGTCGCCTGAAGTTTCTATGGCATGTCGGAGCGTTTGAATCGCCTTTTAGCGAATTTCGTCATTGAGCGGTTAACTTCTAAAATAAACAGAAAGGTGCACTCAACAACTCAATCGATAGCGTCCAGAAAATGCTCTCCTCGCTCCAAAATTCCACTCAAGTTCCGTGAAATGATCTTCCGTTTCAGTCCCTGCCTTTTATTTTGAGCTAGAGTTTCTAATTCTTCTTAAAATTTGCCGAAATGTCAGTTTTTGGTGATCGATCTCTTTCCTGGCAATCGTGACCACGACAAAGCTGACACCACTAAGGGTGACAAAACCTGCGCTATGTTGGCCCGATCAGCGGATGTGCCTAGAGTGTGCGCCGTGATTGGTGGACGGTTGCTATGGAATGTGTGTGTACGGTTGTAAGTAAGTAAAACCTTTATTTAAACACGGTAAGGGTTGCTATGGGGGAAGTGAAGGGAAAATGACAGAGTTGGCCCAGTTACACTAACCGTGTAAAAAGAGCGATTTAAACGTCCGGAGATGCCATAGAAACTTCGGGCGACTAACGTTATAGTGGTAAAGTCTCCTTTAATGACAAATTGTCGTCCTTTGCATCATTATTTTTAGCTGTTCATTATATTCCATCCAAATCCTTCATCACGCAATCTCAGCCTCGGCTCCCTATGGAAACGTAACCTTTTGTCTCTGAACTCTGAACTCTTCACTTTTTAAAGTTTCATTCTATTTACATTCTTGCCATCTGCAGTAAGCCAACACAACAGCCTGTTTCAGGGGAGTAATCTACCGTAGTGTTTGGTTACGAAAGAAATACCAACGTTTTCACTTCATCGTTGCAAAGCCACCTCATAGCTTTTAAAAGAATGGCTGAATTCATATGATAAGACGGAAAACTCGTCTCAGATGTAATTGCATTGAACAGAAAACCGTCCAGAGCGGTTTTCAATTGAGTCTTGTCAAACCAAAACCAAAGTAACTACAGAGCCAATCACGTTCTGGGGGAAATACGTCTTTCTGCCAACCACAAATCCCAGAAATTCATCAGTAATTCACGACTTCATTTTACTAGCCAGTCAGAATGCAAAGCAAGTAAATGCAGCCGACGCCAAGCGCGGGAAAACGAGAGTGACGGAAGTCGCAATTGGTTTTAGTTTTGCATTTCATTAGTTGAAAAAAGTTCGCGCAAGTTCTTTAACCCAGTCATAGAGCAAACCAAAGCAATTTCGTTATATTACTTTCGACGCTCAAATGAAAACCGCTCTAATACAACAACAATGATCTTTATTTTTTCATTTAAGTAAGAGTTACATCTTATCTGGTCCGCAAATAGGTTAATTTAAAATTTAGGCGGGCGAGTAAGTATATGGACAGTCTAAATGTATTTTAAATTGGAAGATATAATGATACTAGAATGATATAGTGAATATTATTTTCAAAGTACTAAAATTAAGAGCGAGGGAGAATGGTAAGACTGGATTTTCATGTATAGTGGACGGTATGGGTTGTAGTCACTAATAAGAATTAAGTTTACGAATGATCTCGTGTATATCAAGAAAAGCATTTTCTTTGTTCAGCATACTGAGCAATGAATTTTTGATTCTTGCTTTGAAAGACCTTCTTGGTAGCTCTCTGAGAGTACGTGGTATCTTATTCCATAGTCTGGCACCAATTCTTCAGAAGGCATTTCTTTGCATTTCAAGTTTTGAGGGATTTATGTAGAAATTACTAGAAGTAGAGGAGCGGGTGCTGTAAGAATGGATGTCAGATGTTTTCATTGATAAACTACATATTTTCGTCGGCGCTGAAGCAGTGTTGACATCATGCATTAACTTACATAGATTCTTATAATATAAAAAATGTATAGGTCAAAGTTTAGTGTTAGTAAACAAAGGAATAGAATGGTCGTTTTTCTTCGCAAAAAAATGAAACGCAGGGCACGTTTTTGTAATAATGGTATTTTGTTTATATGAGGCTTACAAGCCTCAGCCCAAACAGAGACAATTTTAAGGATCCTATGCCGTCTTAAGTATTAATTGTGAAACTATTTGCGAGGACGTTTGTGATCCCAACTAGCCAGTTCCGGGCTTTCTGTTTGTTGGGAGCGGCGAAAATCGTCAGCAGAATGCTAAAGCCCAGGGTTCGAACGGAGTTCTGTTATTTGTTGTCTAATGTGAATTTAACTCAAGTAACTACCGAGACGCGTTTTCGTAATTATTAAATACTGAATCATTGGATAATGCAATTCAAGACTTTTCATTGGCTTAGCTATCTTGGTATATGAGCTAATATACCATAACCTCCGAATATGGTAAGTCTACGCGTCAGCTTAAACTTTTTTCCCTGAGGAAACAATGGCGGCCGGCGAAAATCGCTTCGCGCTGGAGTTAAATGAAAAAGAAGTCCTTGAACTGTTACAAAATGCAACACCGGGGAGCACAAAGAGAGCCACAAAGTATGGCATGAAAATATTTCAAGGTAGCAACTTCTAAACTTTCTTTTGACAATTTAAGCATCTGTGTTGATAGTTTAATAATGCGAAGCAAAACAATGCAAGTTGAAATTCGGGAATTTTTTGTTGAAATTTGTTGTTGAAAGTTGAAATTCGGGAAGATTTGTCTAATCTTGGGGGCGTTTTAAATAAAACAATTATTCCACTCGCGCTTGTTGGATATGAGATGATTATAGCCAACTCAGCGCTACGCGCCTCGTTGGCTATCTATCATCTCATATCCAACGCGCGCTCGTGGAACAATTGTTCAATAGCCGAGTTAAAAGTGATAGTATGGGTGAGTAATAGCCAATTTTCCCGTCGAAGATGGTTTTTCGTGTCAAGTATGAATTTGGGAAATGTTAAAATAGCGGGGTAGTCTGAGAAGCAGAACTTAACTAAACTCCCGTACATTTTTCTTAGGAGGAAACGTCGTCTGGAAGATCACACTTGAAGTGACTAATAAAGATTGTAACAATTTTGACGAAAAGGCTTTTTTTGTGCAGGTATGAATAGTTGATTTTCTTAGAAGTACTTGTAAATTCCTTGGTTACAGTAGCCGTGGTTATAGGGAAGGGGGGTCATTGAAGGTTATGCGTAGCGGGAAAAGGAGGTCGATTTTAGGTCCAGTGAGGAATATTGGTATTGCTATTGTATTGTGTATTTACTGTAGACACGCTGCATGCGAGGAAATACATTGATTTCGCCACCTTGGCGTGTAATTACAACAACGGAAAGAATACCACATGAAGTGCGCGTGCAGTATTTATGAGATAAAAAGTTAAAAAAAAAACATTGCTCGTTAAACGGCGCCAAAATTGCAGTTTCGATGCAGTGGTTCTATGGCTGGGTGGCAACAGTTTCCATGCACCCAGTCTGACAAGTGTCTGTTAATGTTGACTGATAAGGATGTGGAAACATGGACGGTGGGCCGCGGTTAAACTTTGTTTAATTTAACTCAATCATGCAGAACAATTGAGTGATTTTGTACTGGCTGAGAGGATGCCAATTTACCCCAAACGGCGCGCAGAAACGTGAAATTAAGTGCAGATAGTTGAAATTTAGTGCAAAATTAATTCTTATTGGTTAATAAATCACAGAGAGGCTATCAAACCTGATCTTTTCAGTCGTGGAGCATACGCAAACGAGCTGCGAACGAAAGGGCGCCTTGAGTAGGTTTCGTGGCTCAAAACAGTTCTAAAAAACGAAAACACTGTAAAAAGCACTGCTTTTTGGTTGTCCGTTTAGAAAGCATGAAAAGAAAAATGGGGTGAAGGAGAAAAATTATGAGCCGGGAGAGCTGAACACTTTGCAAAACAAACAGCGACGGATACTACAAAGGAATGGATGAATATGACAAGGTTTTTCGCAAGAGATGTGTGTATTAGTGTGTGATCGCATGATTTTTCTCGTGTTTGGAATAATTTACGAGTTCTTATTGATTCCAAATTGCACTCGAAATTGTGGGATAACCTATACAAACCTTCTCTGTATACTACATAAAGTGCAATGTGTACGTGTTGCATTGTTGGGAAAATAACAGATGTCCACTTGTTTCAGGTCACGATCGTGTTAAAATTATATCGCGTGCCAGTGAAGAGTGTTGACGGAACAGTTAGGTAAGTGAACTTCGTGTTGTTACCTATTGATCACTGTCAATAGTGCTGTTGTTAGCACTATTCTTGAACCATTATTTATGCTAAAGACGCATCGAGATGAGGCCGTCTTGTTATTGCCAATGCCTGTGGACCGAGGGAACTGGTGATGCGGCTTTTCGTCAGTCCCGTGCTGACGTTCTGATTACAAAAGGAGTGGCTATTAGTCAACGTGAGAGTTGTATGGATGGACTGCACGTTACAATAACGCGGTTAGTTTCTCATTGATGATGAAGCCCGATGTGGATGATGGTGATGGTGATGAAGAGGCGAATGAGGAGGAGGAGGAGGAGGAGGAGGATGTGCCATACAGTCCTGTAGCGAGTACTTTTTAATTTTATTTTTTTCTATTTGTAGGTGTGGCAGTGTGATCGATGTTGATCTTGTCTTGCAATTCAATCAAAACGTGAAGGAGGAGAGTGTGACAGATACCCTGAAGACTGCTGCGCGTGACAGCAAGTTTGGCGAATTCACAGTGAATGAAAATTCCATAAAGGTCACCCCTGACAGCCCAAGCAAAGGTACTGTAAAGCGTTCAAAAGTATTTCCACTGATGGGCCCTTCTGCAAATGGCGGTCTTAGAATCTGGTTGGTGAAACATGTTCACGTTGTCGAGACACACGTAAATACTATGTGGCAATTTCTTTTAGGCAAATGTATTTGCTCGTGTATTCGACTCAAAATGTGTTTGCCTCTCACTCGTGTATGCGTGCGCCAGAAAAGAAAACAAGCCGAACTGGGCGCTGGAAACCCACTGCAAACTTTGCTTAAACTGATGTGTTGTCCACATGAACAATTCGGATGTAACAATTCTTATTCGTCACCCCAAAATCGGCGTTACCAGTTTTCAGCTGATGCATTAGAAAACGAAAAATGAAAATTGAACAAGTTATATACGTTTACAAGCAATGGTTATACACATTTACAAGCAATGGTTATACACGTTAACAAGCAATGATTATACAGCAAGTAACGTATTTACAAGTTTAAATGTTTAGTTCATTGCTATAATCATGATGATCATTTTATCGTTTAAATGATAATGCAGTCGAATTTTGACTTTTCTTCAGAACCCGTTTGTGAAGAAACATTTTCCAGAAAGAAAGATTGTTCAAGTAAGTGTATGATTCCATTTCAGTAAGAGACTTCCAGTTAAGAGAGAACTACGAAAAGGCACCAGTTTTGCTACAAATTAAACAAAGGTGCATGACTTTGGTTTCATCGAGAACACAACCTGATGACCGATATTCTTGTCAGTTTTTAACGCAACTTTGACGATACCATTGGTGCAAATAGCGATTGTAAAAATTTGCAGCGAATTTGTACAATCTCTATTTGCACTGCTGCGAATTTTTACAAGTTAAAATTCATTTTTAAACAGCAGCCACGACATTGGGACTCAGTGGGTTCGTTTGGAGCGCTTATCATTTGAATGGAATTTTGGGTGATAATTTCGGACAAATGGTACTGGTCGTTCTGAAGTTCAAGAAACTGAAGAGGAATGAGCGTTAACTGTACCATGTCTGTGAGAAAACCGGTAAATTCTAGTCGTTTCGGTAGAACCGGGCAAAAAAATAAATACTGCCGGCCCTTGTATTCCCCTTTTGCCTAGTCCGAAAGGTACTCTCTCTTCGATTACAAGGGGAAGATGTCGCAAAACAAAACAAACGAACTCCACATAAACGCAAACGAACTTCACATAAAAGCCTAATCCCAAGAGAGCAAAATTTCTCCCCCTCCCACCCCCCTTACTCACAGAAACACCACTAAAATGTCAGCCGTTTCTTCAAGCTATTCCTTTTGGAGAAGGAAGGGTTGACATTCTAGGTTAGTTTAGCCTCAAGGTTAATGTAAGTTGTAACGCTTGAGTGACATGGAAACGAGTAAGTCAGCGATGAGATGTTTTGAATGCACGACGTAGAGGGCCATTGGCGTTTATGGAATATTAAGGAGTTTGGCATGAGAT